>OX451414.1:9940719-10234357 GCA_949629135.1 Eremobia ochroleuca
ACTGAGACGTCAGGTCCGAGTACCTGTTAAAAGTGTCAAAGCGCCTATATTTTCTTTAGTCCTGACTGAATGAAAAACGAATGAATGAAACGAATGATGAACGTCATCATATATTTTAAATTAATTGTCGAAATGGAAGACCTCTTGCCAAAGTGGCGCCAACTGGTGGCGTAAATTTTTGTGAAAACCCTCATTCCTAATCTACTCACGACATCTGCTATTAACGTATTCTCTATGACACAATGAATGAAACCGCGCGAAATGAACGCAAAGTTGGCGTGGTTTGAACTGTCAAAATACGCTTCACAACCGTACGTGGTTTGCACGCGATAAGATTACGCGGGGAATAATAATTACCATACAGAATTGGGGTCCTAAACCGCGAGTGTAACGTAGGATTGTGTTCAGAGTTAACTCCTGAGTGAAGCTAGGACGTTAAGACTAGAACCCTGAGTGCGGCGAGGGGTTCAAGGTCACCGAAGACGAAGACACCCTTATCCCAGAGGAGAATACTCTACTTTGGACACCTGCGAGGTAATTTCTTTACTAAGACATGGAAGTCCCATTATACAAATGACAAATACATAAAATTCACTAGCATTCAATACAATTATTAAAATAAAAACGTTAGGCTACATTAGGCCGCGACGCGACCTGCGACACATGAGCGATTAAAACAAACAAATGAATGCTCACGTATATGGCTACACCGTACCTCAAATATTACTGGCGATCTTTGATTTCTTTATGCGATAGGAACAACATTACTGTAAACACGGCATCGGCTACATCAACATATCAGCGAAATTTAAGCGAATTTATTAGAAAATTTCTCACTTGCACGACTAGTTCAATAGTGCTAATAAATATGCGTGTGTCTACATTATGCGTATAGTAAACCGCGATGGATGATTTGATCGCATTCTAAGAAAACGACCGATTAAAATTGAGTATTTTTTATGACAGCGGCTACATTAGACACGGGGTCGCCGCATGAATCTCTCTTGCTAATTCGTTGTGTAGCATGTGTACTGTAGCCACGTCATCGCCGAATATACGCCGGATTTTCGCTTATGATGTAGCCATACCATGTTCATCACGTTTCGCTCTTCCAATGGCATCGCAAATCGCTGCCTACTGTAGCCTCAGCCTGAAACTGAATAGACATCATTGCATTCACTAAATTTTCTGCGCCATAGGCTTGTACTCCGTTCTCCTTTTATATCCTGTTTGTCCAGACGGTAAAAACAGTCAGCCAGTATAGGTGTGTACCTGAACATACCTTACGTCACACTCCACGCAGTAGTAGTCCTTCACGTCCGTATGTGTGAGCTGGTGATGCTTGATTTGAGTTCTCGTTCTAAAGCGCTTGTTGCATATTGCACACTCATAGTTCTTGATACCCTGGTGTATTCTGTAACAATAAAGGTACTTATGTATTTAATCGAACCTTTAAAAAATACCATTTAAAACCGACTTCAAAAAGGACGAGGTTATCAGTTCGGATTTATATATATCGCACCTACGGTGCAATCAAAATCAAAAGTCATTTATTCAAACTAGGCTGAGAATCAGCACTTTTCGAACGTCAAAATTACAAAAGACAGTCCCCCGGCACGCCCGCCCTTCACCACTTCCTAGTGCTTTCGCTGGGAAGAAGAAGTGGCGCAACAAACTCCCCAGCAGCACAGCTGTCTGTTCCGTTAGAAAATACTTGACTGAATACAATACAAGGTATGCAAAGTAATTAACATTACAAGACACAGGACACTAAATTTAATTATTTGCCATATGTCAGCTAGCAACGCCAATATACCAAGAAATACAATAAAAAATTATACGTAGGTACTCAAGCAAAAATTAATAAATGAAAATTAAATAAAAGCCTCCAGGTATGAAGGGCGTGACCGCTAACATATTTATGCAATGCTGGGTTCTGTATACATAGCTGTCACTTGAAGTCACAAATGATAAACTAGGACCATCGAAGGAAACTAAATAAACAAGTTATTACTAATTATAACAATAATAAAACCATGGTCAGCAAGACGACCAGTCACCACAAGCAGCACCCGTTCACGAGCATAACGCAAAGATCAGCCATTACCCCCCTCGCCATATTTGAGGGAAGGAGGCAACCCGACCCCCGACGCTACCGCAAGCAGTGACATCTGAGGGAGCATGACGAACTTGCTGCCGGTTGCTCAGGTAAGAATAATATGATCAATCGTCGAGGTCACTAGCTAACCACATTATTGCAATCAACTCATTAGAAAACATTTAAATGAGTTGATTATGTCAATAACGTCACTTATGCATTTTGGGAGGGTTGTAAATGTTAAACGTTTATATTATTTTATTACAAAATTTTGAGATGTTCGCTTTAACTTTAATATGAAGTTCAAAGTTGTAGTTTATTACCAGTTAATTTCTTTAGTCAAGAAGAGGAAGAAGAATATTATAATAGGATGGCGAATTTTTAAACGCTTCTGCTGAAATATTACATCATTTGCATAAGTGACGTTATTGCACCGTGGGTGCGATATATATATATATATATACAGTGTGTCCGGACATGGACTAGCGATATTCTAAATACTTAAATATAAGCTATTTTAAAGTACTATTACACTATAGGCTTGGGTCCAATACACTTCCCCGCTATGTGGCAGCCATTTTGTTTTTTTTGTTGAAATATGCTCTATGCGAGTACAAAAAAAATCATATATCTCAAAGTTTTAGTCATACTGAGATAAAAATAGGCTTATTCGGAAGGCAATAATATTGTCTACCGTCTGCATTACAAAGCAATGTGTTCACAATTCCATAACTTTTGAAAAAAAATGTGAAAGTCGAAAAAAAAATCAAAAAATTATGCAATTCAACCAATAATGGTTAATTACTACAAAAACAACCCCGAGAACTTTTTTATTTTTTATACTAGATCGACAGTTTTTGAGCTACGCTACAATGCAACATAAAATTCACAACTGTATGTTTAATACTTTAAGAGTTATTGTTGTTTGAACATAGCGTATGCGCAAGCACAAAACGTCTTTGTTAACCGCCAGAGTGTCATTTATGGCATTCACTGTATTCCATCTGAGAGCAGGCGAGAAATACTGTTCGTTACTACCGTGAGTAAGCGAGATAGAACGTATTAGTCCACTACCTGAAACAAAATCAGTTTTAAGGACAAATTATTAGTTGGGTTAGTTTAGTTGTCCCTCGCCCTGCGTTGTGATCGCTATCGCTACTTTCACTTACCGTCCGTGCTGTTTACGTGCTGCGTTAGTGTTTTGTATTTAAAAGTGTGATAAAGTATGGCACAGCGTCAATATTCATCGCAACATATTGCTGACATACACTTTGTGTATGGCTTTTGCAATGGAAGTGCAAATTTGGCTGTACAAGAATATCGACGAAGGTACCCTAACAGGCCTACACCGAGTCGCCAAACTTTTATCGACGTGCATTCAAGATTAGCGGAAAGAGGTATTCAAAGAGCTGTTAATGAACGCAATCGCTTGGTATCGCCCGAAGATGAAGAAGAAGTGCTTAGACTAATAACCAATGATCCTAGACTAAGCGTTAGACGGATTTCAGTGCAACTTCGAATGTCTAAGTGGCATGTATGGAGAATTTTGAAAAGAGAAGGGTTACACCCTTATCATTTTCGACGGGTTCAAGACGTGATCGAACCAGATTTTGCTGCGAGATCTGTGTTTTGTTCGTGGATAAATAGAAATTTGAGACAGAACCGTAATTTTTTACAAAGAATACTGTGGACTGATGAAGCCAAATTTACAAGAGCTGGGATTACAAACCACAGAAACGACCATCTCTGGTGCTCCGCAAATCCAAGGGCGGTGCGCCCAAGCTCATTTCAACATGAATTCTCAGTAAATGTGTGGGCCGGCATAATCAACGATAGGCTGATAGGGCCATTGGAATTGCCACCTACATTAAACGGCGCTAGATTTTTAGAATTCTTACAGACACAGTTTGCGGACAGCCTCATGGACCTACCTCTATCATACCGTCGGCGTATGTGGTTCCAGCTCGATGGTGCACCCGCGCATTTTTCTCGAGCAGTGAGAGAATATTTAAATAATAATCTACAGCCGTGGATCGGTCGTGGTGGTGTAGTAGCGTGGCCGCCTCGCTCACCCGATTTGACACCCTTGGATTATTTTTTGTGGGGTCATATGAAACAAAAAGTATACGCTACAGTTCCAAATACCAGGGAAGAACTCGTCGCAAAAATTATGGCAGCCGCCGAAGAAATTAGATCCGATTTGGATTTAATTAGGCGCTCATCAACCCAGGTGGCACAGAGAGCCGTAGTGTGTCTACAAGCTGGAGGTGGCCACTTTGAGCAACTGCTTTAGATATTTTAATCTTCATTTAATATTGGAAAAAACATTAAATAAAATTCAATATGAATGTTATGTTTTTTTAATGATTTCCTGTTTAGGGTTCCGACAAAGGCCTTTTGTGCTTGCGCATACGCTATGTTCATACAACAATAACTCTTAAAGTATTAGACATACAGTTGTGAATTTTATGTTGTATTGTAGCTTAGCTCAAAAACTGTCGATCTAGTATAAAAAATAAAAAAGCTCTCGGGGTTGTTTTTGTAGTAATTAACAATTATTGGTTGAATTGCATAATTTTTTGTTTTTTTTTTCGACTTTCACATTTTTTTTCAAAAGTTATGGAATTGTGAACATATTGCTTTGTAGTGCAGACGGTAGACAATATTATTGCCTTTCGAATAAGCCTATTTTTATCTCAGTATGACTAAAACTTTGAGATATATGATTTTTTTTGTACTCGCATAGAGCATACTTCAACAAAAAAAACAAAATGGCTGCCACATAGCGGGGAAGTATATTGGACCTAAGCCTATAGTGTAATTGTACTTTAAAATAGCTTATATTTAAGTATTTAGAATATCGCTAGTCCATGTCCGGACACACTGTATATATATACAACGTGTAACGTTAAATGCGCAAAACCTCAGACACCTCAACTGATTTTTAATTCAATTGACCTATTTCAGAGAGAAAATAAGTAATTAAAAAAATTGTAAAGGTTTTATGTGCTGTTTTAGTTTTACTGGCCATTCTGATCGTTTCTTGCGTCTGCGACGACGCTTTACCGCGGGAGGAGTCGTCACCAGGCCGCTGCGCCGCGCTGACATTGGCTTGCTTGACCTATTAATAAATAGACCCGGCAACGTTTTTAATGAAGATTTTTTGAAAAACGTGACCTATATTAAAAAGTGGTTCAATTAATTCTGCTCGTTATTCTGATCAAACTATTTTCAGGTTTTGCGCATTTAACGTTACACGTTGTATATGGACAATTTTAGTTGGTTGTAATTTGCTTAACAATTATCCTGAGTTATATACTCACTGCTGATGTTCCACTAAGGAGTCTTTATTAATGAAGGTTTTTCCACACTGGTCACACTTGGGTCTGTCGCCACTGTGGTGGTTCCGCATGTGACCCCTGTGCGTTTTGTTGTTACTGAAAGAAAAGAAAGAAAATAAGTTTATTTGACCCAGTACCCTAATTGGGTAACACACGATCAATCTCAATATGAATCATTTTGAAGTACAGTATATTATTATCTATAACGCGGTAGATTGGTTCCGTGTTATAGGAAAACGCGTTATAGTGGTATTCCCGTATAACGCGTTTTTACGACCTCGTATAACGCGTTACCGTTACGTAAAAATAATTCATCACATTTAACTTTTCTCGCTGCAGGGGGTTTAAATCGAATATTTAAATTTCACAGTACAGAAATATGTATGTGGGAAATCCCCGCGTTATATGGGGGAATGCCCATGTTATACGGGGAATTGAAATCGCGTAGCATGAAAACGCGTTATAAGGGTACCGCGTTATAGGGGGGATTACTGTATATTGCTAACCCATTGCTTCATATGTTCGAAAAACTTGTCTGCTCAACAGCATAAATAACGCAATGAACGCAGTTGAACTGTCAAAATGAAAGCCATTGCAATTACCCCGCAGGTTAAGTAAAGCACAAACATATAACAAAACAAAAATCCTACAGCAGTCCAATGCTGGACATAGGCATCTCCTATTCCACGCCATTCAACTCTATTTTCGGCAATTCTGATCTCAAGTCTCAATCTGTCAAAAATACCTCTAATTTCCCTACATTTTTTAAATTGATTGTCGCTGAGATGAGATTGCTTCTACTTTTTTAACGTTTTTATTTACGTGAATTGCCCTTCAGATGTCAAAATCAAAAGTCATTTATTCAAACTAGGCTGAGAATCAGCACTTTTCGAACGTCAAAATTACAAAAGACAGTCCCCCGGCACGCCCGCCCTTCACCACTTCCTAGTGCTTTCGCTGGGGAGAAGAAGTGGCGCAACAAACTACCCAGCAGCACAGCTGTCTGTTCATGTATGAACATAAACGAAGCAAAAAGAATAAGTAAGGACAGGTGGCAGGTGGTGGTGTAGTTTCCCTATGGGAAGAAGGCGTGAGTTTATATATGTATTGGTACTTACTTTGAAACTTTTCCACAAAGATGGCAAGTAAATAATGTCAGGAATCCTTCGTGTTGCGTTCTGAAAAAAAAAAAAAAAAAAAAAACTTGCTTATTAGGACAATTTTTATATGTGGATTCACAAATCCTTCCAAGATTGTTGCTAAAAAAAATCAACAGAAATCTATAAACGTTACTTAGCACTTGATTTAAGTAATAACGTTTATACAACGTGTAACGTTAAATGCGCAAAACCTCAGACACCCCAACTGATTTTTAATTCAATTGACCTATTTCAGAGAGAAAATAAGTCATTAAAAAAATTGTAAAGGTTTTATGTGCTGTCTTAGTATTACTGGCCATTCTGATCGTTTCTTGCGTCTGCGACGACGCTTTACCGATGGAGGAGTCGTCACCGGGCCGCTGCGCCGCGCTGACATTGGCTTGCTTGACCTATTAATAAATAGACACGGCAACGTTTTTAATAAAGATTTTTTTGAAAATTGTGACCTATATTAAAAAATGGTTCAATTAATTTTGCGCGTTATTCTGATCAAACTATTTTCAGGTTTTGCGCATTTAACGTTACACGTTGTAGATCATTATAATAAAAATCCAGTTAAACGACAACTTTCAAGACCTTTAAAGAGATCGCGATCCGTGAACGCCGTCATTACAAACATCGCGTACGCGGGCCGACTGCCGCCCGAGTTCACCCGACGCGCTGTTGCTATCCCAGTCTGGCTCTGCTGTTATTATTTTTTTTTTGTTTTCTTTTTATTCGTCATGTTTACCACAGATAAACGTATTTTCTTTCTTTCTTTCGCTATCCGTTTTATTAACCACCACTAGTCCTTACCGCCCCGTCTCAAAAACCCCCCCTGTATATCCCACTCACCTGTAATGGTCTATGATGGAGGCCCGGTCGATCATGCGTCGCCCGCACGCCACGCACTCGTAGCGCCGGTTGTGTATCAAGGAGTGCACGTTGAAGCTGTAGGACGTTGGCAGGTGCATGCGACATAGCTTGCACTCGTAAGGCCCCCGAGACTGAGAACAAGAAAAAAAAAATGTGAAAACTAAAACAATTGTGAAAATAAAAAAAAAAACAATTGTGAAAATAAACAAAAAACGTGTGGGTTCTGGAGACCTTCGTCAGGAACGAAGTCCAAAAATCCAAGATGATGGCTGCAAAAATTTTAATTTTTAACCTTGAAAACTATGATGAAAAATATGGAAATTTTCGCAGCCGCCATCTTGAATTTTCATTTCGGCCTCACTATTGGCTACAGCACCCTCGAAAACCATCTCTCTCTCTCTCTCTCAGTCTCTTTCTAATATTCATAATAAAACGTCGCATAACGCTTTTTCGTTACGTGACGATTTCTATTTCTACCAGTTTAACCCAAGGAACGTTAAAGAACTTCGTTCCAATAATATCACGCACAGTGACGGGTTTCGTAGTTGGAATGAATATTTTTGGCATGCACAATATTGATTTTATCGACTAAAAAAATAAGGTTGTATTTAAAAAAAATATTTTATAATTATTTTTTAACGTCTGGACAAAATCATACAGGTATAAAAGGTAACGGAGTAGAAGCTTATGGGACAGATTTTTTTTTCACATACATAAAATATAAAAAAAAAACTCTACTTTTTACATTCAATCCTTTGATTGAAGCCGTCCGTGAGGTTTCCAGCTTACAGAACTATCCACATAGACTCCGAGATACATAACAGACTTACACCTTGTGAGTTGTGGACAGCCGCACTGTAAAGATGATAAACCGAGTGAACAAGTATGAGCTCTAAACGCCATTGAATCCGGTGGAGGGAGATTGGTGGATAGTAAGGAGAAAGGTACGTATACAGTTGTCTTAAGACTTAAAGTTAGGATGTTATCTGATAGCCATTTCATCATTGAGTTTAGAGCAAGTTCCATGTATTTTACTGTTTCAGGCCAGTCACTACCGTGAAGAAGCAAGGCCGTATCATCTGCGTAAGTGTAAATTGAACAGTTTGTTAGACATTTTGCATAAGTTATTGATGTAAATAAGAAACAGGGTAGGACCCAATATTGAGCCCTGAGGAACGCCAAAACTCAATGATTTAGTGTCACCAATAACGTCATTTATTTTGACGCATTGGCTTCTATCAGATAGTTAATCCTGGAACTTTTTTAAGGTATGTCCGCGAATGCCAGTAGCTTCCAACTTGGATAAGTGGTGGGGAACAGACACAGTGTCGAATGCCTTGGAAACGTCGAGGAATATAGCCAAGCATTTTATTTTACCATCTAGTTTAGATACTACATGATCTACCAAGGCAGCAACAGCATTTTCAGTGGACCTGCCACCCCTAAAACCATACTGGTTGTCACTTAATAATTTGTACAACTCAAGATAGTCTACTAACCGTTTATTAAGTAGCTTTTCTAATATTTTAGAGATATACCCAAATAAATATAAAAATAAAACTTACCGGGCTGTGTTTGCTCATGTGATTTTGTAGTTTAGACTCAAAGTTAAATCCTTTATGGCACAAATTACATTGGAACGGGAACTTCAAGCCTACCTTACTATCTTCCTGAAAAAAAAAAAAAATATTGGTCAAAATAAAATTATTGTCATCTATTTCTAACACGTTTAAAAACAAGAGATACAAGGAAGGGATGAAAAATATTTTATTTGGTACACACACGGGAAATAAAAATAGTAAAAAAAAACCGGACAACCGAGTCGGACTCACGCAACCAGGGTTTCGTACTATTATACATATTCATTTTTCATTTTTTTTTTGCTGAAAAAGTGTGCTGTTTAGAGACAGCGTTTTATTTTTCCTGTAATCTTTACATAAATTTCTATGACATACAATAATTTCAGATTTTTCTTTATACAAATATCGCAAATAAGGGGAACGGTATTTTTTTTTTACATTTTTCATCGAAAATCGAGTCTAAAAAAAGAAAAAATGTGCAAACAGCACTCTTTCATATGATACCCGATATGCCCTAGTAGCCCCACTTCTAATTTTTAAGACACCCCCTTTCAGTCCCTGTTGTAAAAAATAAATATATTTTTATTTCTTTCTTATTTACAAAATAGTTGGGCAAACGTCATCTAAAACTATTCCAAATTTCAAGTTGATAGCGTTAGTAGTTCTTGAGATATCCAGCTGTGACAGTCGGACAGACAGACAGACCGAGTCGCACCATAAGGGTTAATTTCAATACTAACAAAGTTACATTAAAACCAGCCAAAAAAAAAACACCTTTATTAGGCCAAACAGGCTCTCATAATGCTGCGATATTTAATAAATAGATACTGAAGCGCTGGTACGTACAGCCACAATCAAAATATGTTCGTCACATTAGTCGCTACCCAAAGGTAGAAACCGTACAACGCTCAGTTTTTTGTCGCACATTTAGGCATTGTTCAGACCAAACGTATTGTCGGCCGCTGACTGTGAGCATCCAGTACAAAATGTATGAAAAAACAACTACAACCGCCGACTGATTGTCCTTTGTATTTCATACATTTTCCCAGTCGGCGACCGACTTTACGCTTGGTGTGAACGCGGCCTTAGGCGTATTGGTACATACTATAGGCCAGAAAAAAATGAGTGTATTGCCAAAGAAAAGAAAAAATATAAAAGAAAAAATGTTTACTCTGCACAAACAAAACGCACGTTACATAAAAAAAAAAAGATTGAAATATACACATACAACGTAGTCAAAAGCTCAAAGAAGACAAAAAACAAGATTCAAAGAAGACTTATACAATAATAATTCATAAAAATTTTGAGCGTAAACATATACTACTTTATGTTATGATAATAAAGGGAATTCGAACAAATAAAGAACTACCTAAGAATCATTCTACTGCGCCGCGCATTTATTTAAAACTGCAAAATTACTTTTATTTTGGTTGTCATTCGATTCAACTAACACCAAACCGCATCGCTGTTATGAACCTTATTTGTTGCCGCGATACGCTATTGTCAATCACCTAAAAATTTTCTTACTACCGCGACTTAACGGCCTTTTTTTTCTTCGGGGGGAAACCTTCGAAAGGAACCCAACCTCCGGGGAAGGAAGTCGGGGAGTGTAGGATTTTCACCTCACTAAAACCACCCCGGTGATCACCATCAGCACACAGGGGTGGCCCCGGTTCCTCTTAAAATACCAATTCCGGAACCCCCCTGTGCAACGCCTGTGAGGCACATCCCTGGGGAGACTGTAAAGGGGCCTCCCCTGTGCCTCGCTATGCACGGCAGCACGTGACCACTGTGCCACCGTCTTCCCTGGGGTCACTTGGTGGGCGGACAGTCCCCACTCTGTGCGCCCGCGACCCCAAAGGTCCACCTACCATGATTGGCAAGCGGGTTTCGGCGTATTAGGCGCCAAGAAGAAGTCGGTTGCCTCCCCGACGCTTCCTTCTCCGAGCAGGATCAGCCCTCTCCCGATCCCGCTCAGCGGCCTCCTTCTTCACCATCACGGTCTCACAGAAGGAGGCTACTTCCGTCCAATTCTCTGTCTTTGCCAGCATAACCCTCAATACTGCCGGCAGAGATAGATGCGACATAACGGCCTGGCCACGACATTTGGCTTAGCGGGACGCGGCGCGGTGTCGGTAGGCGGGACGTTGTCCATGCTCAATAGCGTTAGCGAGGATACGCGATCAGTACAGAAATTACTTTGTAAATAGGGTAAATGTGCCTGTTTTCGACCAATTAGTGAAGTTGTCAAATTCGGGAAGCGATAAATATGTGTTAATGTAGTAATTTCGCTGTAAAAATAACTGAAATGTATTAAAGGGATAGTTAAATTAAATTTAATATAAACATTTTGGTCATCAATTTCACTGTTTTTTTTTTAATTGTGATGAATGTCAAAACCCCGATTTTGCCAGTTTTCGACCAGACATTCCAGTTTTCGTCCGCATTCCGGTCAGTTTTCGACCAGAAAATAAAGCTATGGATTCAGGTGGAAAATTAGAATAAAAATTTATAGAAAACATTTTTTGCTTATGCATTTATGTATTAATTAATATTAAAAAAAAAAACATAATTTGTCTTATTATTATTATTATTTGAACACAACTCGTAAGTTATTCGAAATAATGTAACATTGTAACAATCTGTGTTAACTGAAATAATTTTTTATTCATTAAAAGAACACATATTCACATTTAGAGCTACAATAAGGCCATTATTTTCAAATCTAATAACTGTATGTTAATATTGCTCTCTTTTCATACTCTTATACAACGTGTAACGTTAAATGCGCAAAACCTCAGACACCCCAACTGATTTTTTATTCAATTGACCTATTTCAGAGAGAAAATAAGTCATTAAAAAAAATTGTAAAGGTTTTATGTGCTGTTTTAGTTTTACTGGCCATTCTGATCGTTTCTTGCGTCTGCGACGACGCTTTATCGAGGGATGAGTCATCACCGGGCCGCTGCGCCGCCGCGCTGACATTGGCTTGCTTGACCTAATAATAAATAGACACGGCAACGTTTTTAATGAAGATTTTTTGAAAAATGTGACCTATATTAAAAAGTGGTTCAATTAATTCTGCTCGTTATTCTGATCAAACTATTTTCAGGTTTTGCGCATTTAACGTTACACGTTGTATATAATGAATATATACACAGTCGGTTCAAAAAGAAACCGGACTAACGCTGTATAATAAATGCAAATGGAGTTTCCGCAGATCTCTTTATTTAGTTTTCAACGTACATCTCTCCTCTATCTACGTACACATTTTACAACGCTCGTACAGATGACAGAACGGTTTCGGAAATTCATCCGCAAGAATACTGTTTAAAGTCTTCGTCACAGCAGTTTGAATGGACGAAACATCTTCAAAATGCATTCCTTTCAACTGAAGTTTTACTTTAGGGAAAAGAAAAAAGTCAGCTGGAGCCAAATCAGGTGAATATGGCGGATGATCAATCACTTTAATTGATTTACTTGACAAAAAACTCCGACCAACAATAGAAGTGTGACTCGGCGCGTTATCGTGAAGTACACAAAACCATTCATAGACTTGCGTACGACTCATAGCTTCCTGTCGATATGCAGCATCTCTTATCAGTTTTAATGTTTCCGTGGCTATTTTACCGGTGAGAAAGCAGAATCGAATTGCTGCACGTTGCTCCATCGTGACGTAGTCAAACGACGTCGTACACTTCGCGAGCGCACTGCCAGCAAACTGATACATATTTATAAACGCGGTAAATGGTGACCGATAGAACAAAGATTACACTTAAGAGTACTGGTGGTTTCCGATAGATGGCACTATTTTTTTTTTTTCTATAGCATTAGTAAGGTTTCTTTTTGAACCGACTGTGTATTAAAAAAAAAAAACGAATTTAAAACAGATATAAATAATTTATTAATAATTATAATAATATTTCAAATGATCAAACGTAAATTAACATTTGGCAAGTAATAATAACTATTTCTGAGTAATACTTATAGTACGTAATTATATGGGAGTATCAATGACAGTAGAACTTGCACTTAAAGGGTAGCTTTTGAAACAGAACATGAGGAAGCCCAGAAAAATTTGTGCATTTAAGATGAAACCATCTCATGCACTCATTACAGCCCACATTTTTCTCGTCGTAATTTTCTACATCGGATATCAATATATCAACGCATCGCATTCTGCACACTTAGTTTTTTTCTAAACTATGAACTTTTTCTTGGGCACAGTTAGCGTCCAGTCTTTGTGATTCAGGAGAATGCTTAGGAATATCCGTACGTTTTTTGTTTTTTTTTATTACTTTTATTTTTCTTTGGATTTTCTTTCTGTTTTTCTAGTCTTTCTAATTTCCTTTTTTTTTGCCATCTCTATCTTCTCATTTTTAGTACTTACTTTTCCACCATAATAATTTCGACATATTGAGGAAGATATTGCAGCTGGAGTTCTTTCTATTGTCCTATTTGCCTTCTCAGTCACCTCAGATATCAACAGGTGGTTTTTAAATGGATTTTGTGTTGAAGTTTTTGAGGTTTTTGACAATTTCGAAGGGTTTTTTTCAGATTCAGGTGGCACGGTTTCAATTTTAATTCGTCCAGGTAGATTGTTATTTATCAAAGTTACTGATGATTCAGGAATATCTATAATTCCAGGTAATGTGCTTTTTTCTTCATTTGAGATTATTAATAACTCTGAAAGATTAGTATTTTCAGGCGCTGTGCTATTGGGCACAGCGTAAGTTAATCCAGGTAAATAGTTATTGCTTCTAATTGTCAGCAATTCAGGTAGGTTTTTCTTTTCAGATGGTTGATCATTTGTTGCAATGTAACTCGTTTCAGAACCATTCTTTTTAACTGGAAATTTTGACATCTCAAGTAGATCCTTCCTTTTAGGTGATGTGCCATTTGGTGTAGTTTAAGTGACTTGAAGGGGGCCTAAATCAGCAATAGTCGAAGAAGATGACTATAAGACAAGCGGTTGACTGGTTTGGATGAAAATATCTTCAGGACATGGTAATACAAGAACATCATCTAAAGAAGCAATAGAACCAACGTCAAGAACATTTTCGGAGTGAGAAGTCGGAAGGGATTCAATGTTTTCTACAGCTTCAATGATTGATACTTTTTTTTGTGATTCAATCTGACCATTGTTTCCATCTGATGAACAATCTTTTTCAGGATTTTCGGAATGACTGATTATTTTATTACAGTCGACAGGTAGTGAAACATTTTGTTCAGTATTATGGTCTGTGCTAGACAAATCTATTGAAGAACTTCTATTATTTTCAGACTCAGTTCCAATTGAGATACCAGACACATTTCGTTGTTCTATTGGTAATGATTCCTTTAAGACCTCCAATTCCTTCATAATGGGACGCACATTTATTTTTTTCTGTTTGGACGTTGGTTTTAAATGCTTAATACTTTTTTTATGGTCACGTTATCCGATCGGCTTATCGCCTGACCTGAGTTTTCGGTTGACTATGTTCTCTAATGTATTTCGAACGCATTTGGTGTAATCTGGACTATCAGGATGAAACGGGAAAAGTCCGCAGCGTTTGAACCCGTTCTTGATGTTATCAGACATACTATGACATTCCAGTGTCTCGCTGAGTAATGTGCAGAAGTTCGTTTTTGTCACTGACGAATTGAGGTTTTCCGGCTTAGTTAAAAATTTACGAACAGTATTCTTCCAGTATATTTTCAATGGTACAAATACACTTACGTCGGCAGGCTGCAGTAGATGTGTAGTGTTAGGAGGAAGTGCATACAAAATAATTTGCTTTTGTTCACAGAAAGTGCTGAGTATTAGCGACATGTGCGACTTATGCCCGTCCACAAATAAAAGCACTGGTTTTTGAATTTCGTTTTGCTCAACCCACTTGTTAAATTCATTAACTATATACTCGAAAAAAACGTCTCCTCTCATCCATCCGGTTTCTGATCTTCCTAGGCACCAGTCTGGAGGCATGCTATTCACAACAGCGTTTGGTGGTCTGATGTATGGGAATACAACGCATGGAGGGCAGATATTCCCATTTGCGTTAAACACCAATAGCACTGTTATGTTTTCCTTTTCATTCCCTTTTTTAACTTCATATAAATTTTTGCATGTTCTTGGTCCTAGAACTTTACCTGTCTTAGGACAAAGGTCAAATCCGCTTTCGTCACCATTAAAAATCCTTTCAGGATGATTCAAAATATCTTTTTGCCCAATACTCTCCAAATATTCTTCAAGCTCTTTGAACCATAGTCTTATGGACGCTTCAGTGACAAGAACTCTGGCCTTATTAATACCCTCTGCATTTTTTATTGAAATTTCTTGATTTCTTTCTAAAAACTTCTTAAACCATGTTTCGCCCGGTCTATCATCCTTGAATTTAGTTTTTATTTTTCCATCTTTCACTATTTTCTGGACAGTGTCAAAAAGCTCATGCTTCTTTACCGGAAACCCACATTTAGAAATATTTATTAACCACTCAACGACTTGTCTTTCACCGTCTTTTCCCAAAACTGGGTCTGGGCCGCGTTTTCTTAGGCAGTCGGGAGCGCGTCCCCTTAATCTATCTAATACCGTAGTCTTAGGAATGTTATACTTTCTACAAATCTGTCTAATTGATTGCTGATTTTCACGAATTTCCACGAGGGCTTTCTTCAAAGTCTCTTCTGTGTATGGAGCACCCTTCTTCCTTTTTTTTTTAGATTCCGACGAGTTCATCTAAAAATATCAAAATAAATACTGAAATAAATTTGAAAAATTGAAGATACAACATCATTATAAATTAACAATTTTTATGATTAACGATTTTAAAAAAAACGTGTTACTTTAATGAAAGTTACAAAAAGGTGGTCGAAACCATTCCACTTTAGTCTATTATTGACCATAGATTAATTTAGAGTCGATGAATTTGGTTTATGCCTGCCGTGCGATTCTGTAACCATCTCACCGTGAAAACTTGGGTGAAGTGAGCGTGGAGTGAGTCGTCAATAGTGTCAGTCCCTAGCATCAGCATGACTCACAGCTCACTTCATCATAGTTATAATAATATATCTTTATTTCAGACATACGTCCATACATTTTTAACAAAAGAAAAGTTAGTAAGGTTGTTAGTAGAACACATAAAAATACAAAAAATACAAATAACAGGGTGTTAGTAATTTGTTAGTACAGAATCAAGATCAGTATATTACATTATATTGCAGTATATTTCGTATTTCTGAGTAAGTGAACACTCGCCCAGTAAACAGTAAACGGACCGTTTATTTTGCACGCTAACGTTCTGAGGAGTGTTGGTGCTACCACGGACCCTGCTCATCATCGATGCGGTTCTTTTCCTAATGATGGAGAAGAAATCATCGATGAAAGCTGCCGCAAACATTTCTGAAGCACTGCAGTACCTGGGTCATCACGAGTTATCACGGTGAGAAGTGTCTAATTTCGTAATGACAAAAAAACAACACAGACTGTGAACTACTATGAAATTTAATAATTTTTAATAATTACTTTTATTTTTCATAGTTAACAATAGAGAGGTCGAAAACAGGTACATTTTTCATGCTCATCATAATTTCGACCACATAATACTTTTTACATCTGTAGGCATCACAATAACAATATTATGGACGAAAACTGGACATTGACATGTATACCACCGTGAAATTCAAATCCATAAATAGATAAAAATTAATTCTGCATTATTGTAACAAATTATAAATAATCTACTAAAACGTGCCTATGCTAGTTTTTCGTCCACCTGGTCGAAAACTGAACTTTCTGAGAAAACTGTAGTTCAGTTTCCGCCTGCTACTAAACTTAATGCGGGTATTTAACTCGACTTTCAGTTAATAATATATTGTATTTAACCAAAGCAGAGTTTACTTTGTTTTTAGTTTATTTTAATTTTGTTTTCTATTTTCAATCTTGTTCCGGTCTTTTTAGTGCATTGCTTAAATGTTGACTATTTTGCAGTCGGGGTTTTTGATTTATTTATTTTATTTTAGACTTTTTAGTGTCGCAGCACACTCCTGTGAACGAAAACTGTGTACTTTTACTTCTTATTAAATGACGTGTTTCAGTGCTTTGGTAAGCATTTCAATACGTTAATTACCAATTAAATATTTCTGATTAAATTTAAACATGTAACTTATATCTATTTTTGTAATCTACATTTAATTTCCTTCATTTTGACATCCTACTCGATAAGTTTGGTTGAAAAAAAATTTTTAACGACGTACAATTTAGCGCCAAAAATCCACCATTTTGTTTTTTTTTTTAACACCCACCTAAGAACACGGGTTCACGAAACGAATTTAACGATGTTGAGAGCATGGACGCCTGCGCTTAAATGAATAGCAAGTGTTATGTGATGCGTATGTCGTCATCGTACTAACTAGATGCGCTCTCTTGTCCATGGATTTGTGCTCTGACAGTCACGTTGTAATTTTTCTTGATTTGTAATAAATAGTTATCAGTATTCATATTGCCTCGCTTCTTATTTCATCAAACGACACATCAACAATCGATATCCATTCAGCCGTTTAGGAGATACGAGGTAATAAAGGAATTTAAATACAAGATACGCGCGAAAACCATAACCCTTCCTTGGCAGTCGGGTAAAAACAAACATTATATAGCAGTAAATCCATCGAAAACTTACCGTAAAAGATGCAGCACGCCACTACTTCTTTCGACATTTTAGACACGTGTTTATCCCTTCGCTGTTGAGCTTAAACTGATTCGTTTTTTTTACAGCACCCGAAAGTGATGATACTTTGTAATTGTGGGAGGGTGTGGTATAAACATTCAGGTTGCTATACAAACACATTTTATTGTTGTAGGGGGCATAGTATTGTTATTTAACGTCGTTTCCAAAATTGTCGTCCAAAATGGTCGAAAACAGGCAGTGGTCGGAAAACTGGCACACTTACCCTACATAATCCAATCTAAGTTCATAGTACTCTATTCACAACTTTTCTATCAGCTTATATTATAAATGATTTATTTTCTGTAAGTAGGTTTGTACAAATACATTTACATGTCAATCATATTTCTTTTTTTTAAAACTAGATGAGGTCGGCGTTTCCTATCTGACTACTCTGAGAAGAAAGGCCGAAACAAACTCAGAGGTCACAGTCTCTTGTAAAGTCCAGACATAATCTTGTTCAGATCATGTGAAGACCGTGTAGATTGATGTCTGAAATGGTCTTTTGAGTAAAGAACCACACAGATTGAGTTTTATGTGTTAATCCAGGAAATGGTGTATCTATGTGCCAATTTTCATCCAAATCAGTTCAACGGCTTACAGGTGATTGAGTAACAAACATCCAAACATCTTCACAAACTTTCGCGTTTATAATATTAGTAGGATTCATGTAAGTAATTGGTAATCATCTAATTGTACTTTTTTGTGTTGTGGGTCAAATTGAATTAGCTAGCGAAACTCCACAGACGTGATGGGTATCGATATCTAAACACGATAAAACAAAAACTGATTTTCTCAACTCAAACAGTAAGGAACACCACTATCAGCGGTCGTTAACCCCAAAAAATCTTTTTTTTTATGGTGTTTAGATATCCACACCCATCACGGCTGCGGAGTTTCGCTAACTAATTTAATTTGACCATGTATATGTCGTAGGGATATGATAAAAACTGGGATTTGCCCAAATCCCTAAGGGATTTGATCAAATCACGGAGGATGTTAAAATAACAACACGTTTTTATCATTTCCCTAAGCAAATCTAGTGATTTGACAAATCCCACTAAAGAAATCTAGTGATTTGAACAAATCCCTAAATTGATTCAGTGAAATGATAATAAAACATGTCCAGTTCTTGTTTACGTCGCGCTCGCACTTGCTTGTCCGTGAATAGTATCTTACAAGCATTAATTTGAGTTACTTAAAATACAAAATGAGCATAATAATAAGGCGTAGTCGACGGAGCCCCGCTTCGCGGGCCCCTATTTCTGTCTGCAGGGTTTAAAGGAACCTAACACGAAGAGGATGACGGGGGCTCGTTCGCTCGCTCCGCTCGCTCACTTGAGCCCCCGTCATCCCCTTCGGACCTAACCTGTCCGTGTCGGGGTGCCCCAAGTCACGAGCTCGCTTCGCTCGCTCTTGCCACAAAAGTTATTTTTGTCATTTCACTGAACCAATTTAGGGATTTGTTCAATCACTAGATTTCTTTAGTGGGATTTGTCAAATCACCAGATTTGCTTAGGGAAATGATAAAAACTTGTTGTTATTTTAACATCCTCCGTGATTTGATCAAATCCCTTAGGGATTTGGGCAAATCCCTGTTTTTATCATATCCCTGCGACATATACAACGTGTGACGTTAAATGCGCAAACCCTCAGACACCCCAACTGATTTTTAATTCAATTGACCTATTTCAGAGAGAAAATAAGTCATTAAAAAAATTGTAAAGGTTTTATGTGCTGTTTTAGTTTTACTAGCCATTCTGATCGTTTCTTGCGTCTGCGAAGACGCTTTACCGAGGGAGGAGTCGTCACCGGGCCGCTGCGCCGCGCTGACATTGGCTTGCTTGATCTATTAATAAATAGACACGGCAACGTGTTTAATGAAGATTTTTTGAAAAATGTGACCTATATTAAAAAGTGGTTCAATTAATTCTGCTCGTTATTCTGATCAAACTATTTTCAGGTTTTGCGCATTTAACGTTACACGTTGTAGATAGATCAAGCGAGATGTTACGTACCTCCCTCTGCTTAATTTGCTCCTCCGGGTTCAAAGTGACTATTCTTATCTTACTGGGGTCCAATTCTATAGGTTTTCTAATTGAAGATTTAGATTCAATCGTCATTCCTTCTTCAGGAGTTGTCTCACTGAAAACAAGATTATTTATGGTTAAACATGGGTAAAACAAGGTTAAGCTGCCTTAGCCGAGGTCAGTCCTCATAGTGGAGTCCTGCGGCCGGGGTGACGGCCGCAGTGGGTGACGGGGCCCGCCTGACCATCTGGCGGGCCAATACCCGTCGGGGGGTAGCGACGAATGCTTCGGCGATGCCCGCCCCTCCTCCCTCCCTCCCTCCTCCCGTACATGAGGAACACGGGTTGGTTTTTAGTCAGTAAGAGTCTGACAGCCCCCTTCGCCCTTCCCCAGTCCGTGGATGGAATGATGGGTTTTTCCATCAGGAATTTCTCAGTAGCAGCCCGCAGGCTAATTTCGTAACACACTATCAGTAGCAATGGGTTTCATTTTGACAGTTCTACAACATTCATTGCGTTATTTATGTTGTTGAGCAGATACATTTTTCCAACATATGGAGCAATGGATTGGCAATATGCTTCATAATGATTCAAATTGAAAGTAATATTGTGTTACGCATTTAAGGTGCCGGAGTCTGGATTTGTGCCCAGTTCATATCAATAGACTCGCCTCCTCGCCTATTACATCATCAGCCTGCCTTTTCCCAACTATGTTGGGGTCGGTTTCCAGTCTAACCGGTTGCAGCTGAATACCAGTATTTTACATGGAGCGACTGTCTATCTGACCTCTACAACCCAGTTATTGGATAATACGATACCCCTAGGTAAGAACGGTTGTCGAGACTTTCGGGCTTCTGACTACCCGTAACGACTGTCAAAGATCTACGAATGACAGCCGGGACCAACGGCTTAACGTGCTTTCCGACGCACGGAGGGGTCTCGGTATGTAAAGATGGTCATCCATCGACAGACCAACCGAGGCAAGCGTAGCTTAACCTGATCGATCGACCTGTGCGGCTGTTATTATTTAGCCACGGGCCCCTCAACTCGCCTCCTCGCCTATTACATGGGACTTAAAATAATTGGCGAAATATTTGTCTATGAAGTGTCACAATCTTCTAAATTTAACTGAACAGGCAGATATGGTGGCCAGAAATGTCCGGTATTATGGCATACTAAGGCCTTTTTGAACTCAGTTGTACTTTAAAATTAGCTGGAGTCACTCGAGTAGACTTTAAAAAAGTTTTGAATTTATTTATTTATTTTATTATTTATGTACACACAGTAAAAAAAAAATATCGATATGACATAATTATAATTTGCGTACAAAGGAACTGCTTATTTCTTAAGAAATTTCTTCCAGCAGACCTGCGAAAGGAGAAGTAAAAAAGAAATGTAGACAATTTTATCATATTTAGATATCGATACCTATGCTATGTTTGTGGTCTAGTAATAACAGCCGCACGGATCGATCGATCGATTTAAGCTACGCTTGCCGCGGTTGGTCCGTGGATGGGTGACCATCTTTACATACCAAGACCCTCCGTGCCTCGGGAAGCACGTTGAGCAGTTGGGTGTCATTCGCAGATCTTTGACAGTCGTTACGGGTCGTCAAAATCCCGGAAGTCTGACTATCAGTCTTACCAAGGGATATCGTGTTACCCAGTAAGTGGGTTGTAGAGGTCAGATAGGCAGTCGCTCCTAGTAAAATACTGGTATTCAGCTGCATCCGGGTAGTTGGGAAAAGGCAGGTGATGATGGAGATCTATGTGTTAACTCACATTTCTTTTTTCCTCTTTTTAACCTTTACTTCTTTAGTCTTCTTCCTCTTGGTGGGGGGTTCTTGTTTGATCTCCACGGGCGCAGCCTCTTGTAACAACGAGGCTATGTCATCCTCTGTCATCTTCGTTGCTACGGATCTGAAAACATAAAAAACAAAATTTTTCGGCGTTTCGCGAAATGTTTGTCTATAGTCAGTGGTCAACCTTATAAAAAATTAATAGAACATTTTTGACGTTTGGTGAAATGTTTGTCTATGGTGAACCATGTAACCTAAGGTCAGACCTGGCGCACTCTGTATTTTAGTTATGAAGCATGAAGCTAAGAGTACGCGGCGGGCTCGAGTTGTCGAGCCAATCCAGTGGGCTCTAACGTAGTTGGGAGAGACAAGAGTTACGCGATATAAAGAGAGGCAATTTGTAAATGTAAATATAACTGTAGGCAATTATCGCTGTGCGACCTGAATTGCACTTTATTGTGTCGTAGCAAGAGTCGGTATTTATTTAAATGATTTTGTGTAGTGAATCTTCTGTACTTGTACTATTACTCGCATATGTTCTATGTTAAGGTCAAATGTCACTTGCATATTATGAAACAACGGGATTATTATTTATTTGTTTATTTTATTTTTTATTTTATTTATTAAGGAAAAGAAACAGTGACTGACACATTACATTTTGTAGGAAGACATACAAAAAGATACGGCCAAATGTGTAACCAACGACATTTTCCACGGAATACACATACAAAAAAATAGTCTTTACAAACCATGCTATTTAAACTAAAACCTACAAACTACAATAATTTAAGTTAACACAAGAAATGTTTTCTTAAATAGTAAAACAAAAGTAAATTTAGCAAACAAAGCAAAAAGAAGGCATGCAAATGATAATTAAAATTAAAATGACTATTGACTAAGTATTTGAGTACAACATTTTTGAATCTGCCAGTAGAAAGAGCAAACATATACCTAATATGATGGAGCTTTTTTGTTGTAATTATTAGTAAGCCGCCGCAGGGGTGCCCGCATACATGCGTTACTGCGACTAGAGGTAACTGCAAACAGCGGCTGTGCGCGCACCACGCGACATACTGTCGTTCTAGGAACTATGTTTATTTTTGTTTTTTTATTGAATTTAGATAATTAAAAATAAAATTTATTTAAATTAAATAAATAATAATTTAAATGAATTAATAATTTTAATTTATTTATTTTGAATATATATATGTCGGAGAAGCACTATTCATCTCGACATCGTCATTAGTGGTCATAGGTTTAGTGGGCGTCATCGGGGTAAAATGCGAGCACAAAACAAAGTATTCACTGTTACATACAATTTAATGAAAAGTTTTACAATAATAAGAGTCACTGAACTTTGCAATTATGAATTAAAACGTTAATCAAACAATTATGTCCGAGCAGCAGGTTCGCGACACCAATCTTACTTTGCCACGAATAAACAATATTCCTTCTAACTTATGGACAATCCAACTCGATTTTCCAATACGTCAAATATTCCCGCTCTGCCAACGCACACCGCGCATGCGTGCAATCTGTCAAGATGGCGCCTCGACCCCGCTCGAGGCGTACCTCTGCTACATAAAAGTTTATACAAAATAGTAACTTTTAAAGAAATTACTACGATTTTACACAATAGCAAAATGTATCAAAACAAATTAAATTAAATTAAGATTTAACATTCGACATCTAGTGTTTTGAAACCAATAATCAACTTGATTCCGAATACATCCTCCGACATATATATTTTTTTATAGGTGAAGACAGCAATCCTAACTATGCTACAGTCCGCGCGCGAGCTCCGAGGAATCGGTGGCTGAGGAAGCGGGCGGGTGTGCGCCGCGCCCGACCGTCGCTCCATCCCCCGCACTCTCCCAGTACTAGTGTCGACCTTGACGCGAGAACACGCTTATCGAGGCATTTTTAATTTTGCGATAGTAGGTAGTGTTATTTTCTACTATAAATAGTACTACACTTATAATTATGTTGTTTTGTGTCACGATTCAATGCGATTACCGCCTTATATGTGCGACTTGAACCCAATAGAGCTCGCATGGGCAAAAGTTAAAAGGCTCGTGAGGGAACACAACATTACTTCAGATTTTTCTCTGACAAGACTGAAGGAGATCACCGAAAATGCTATCACGCATGTCACAAAAGAAGATTGGTGTAGATATGATAAACATGTTTTAGCATTAGAGGAACATTACTGTCAAAGGGATGGCTTAATGGAGAATGTTGTCGACTCATTTATTATTGAAGTGCGTGAGGAGAGTTTATTTTCATCATTTTTTTTATTTCAAGTACATAATACCCTCATAAAATGATTTCATGAATTACACTCGCGCGGAGGCTCAAGATGTATTAGTATCGACAGTGCAATATCGACTAAATCACAACTCTAGCTCATTACGTCAACATTCCGTATCATTCCTCGGAGCTCGCGCGCGGACAGTATACCTATCAGCCTATAATGTTGCCACAGCTGGGACACAGGCTTCGTCTCTTCGAAAGGGGGTGGGCTGTAATCTACCACGCGGGCCCAGTGCGGGTTGGTAGATGTCACATATCTACAACATGTAACGTTAAATGCACAAAACCTGAAAATAGTTTGATCAGAATAACGAGCAGACTTAATTGAACCACTTTTTAATATAAGCCACATTTTTCAAAAAATCTTCATTAAAAACGTTGCCGTGTCTATTTATTAATAGTCGACCAAGCAAGCCAATGTCAGCGCGGCGCAGCGGCCCGGTGACGACTCCTCCCTCGATAAAGCGTCCTCGCAGACGCAAGAAACGATCAGAATGGCCAGTAAAAATAAAAAAGTACATAAAACCTTTACAATTTTTTAATGACTTACTTTCTCTCTGAAATAGGTCAATTGAATTAAAAATCAGTTGGGGTGTCTGAGGTTTTGCGCATTTAACGTTACAAATTGTATAGTTTAAATTTAAAGATTTTGTTTGATGAACGCGCTAAACTCTGGAACTACTGGAGTTCCAGTCGGATTTGAACAATTCATTTTGCATTTGAAAACCCTATTCTTGAGGAAGGTTGTAGGCTATTTCGCATCACGCTAGGACCCTAAAGAGCTGAGCAAAAGACAAAACCGGCCAAGTGCGAGCCGGACTCGCGCACGCAGGGTTCCGTACCGTGATCATATGTATTTCATTTCCAAGATTAAATTACATACAAGTGAAGCTAATAGAAGCGTCTTAAAAATCACGTTTGTTGTATGGGAGCCTCCGTAATTATTTATTTTATCCTGTTTTTGGGTATGTGTTGTTATAGCGGCAACAGAAATACATCATCTGTGAAAATTTCAACTGTCTAACTATCACGGTTCATGAGATACACCCTGGTGACAGATGGACGGACGGATGGACGGATGGACGGACGGACGGACGGACGGACGGACAGGGAAGTCTTAGTAATAGGGTTCCGTTTTACCCTTTGGGTACGGAACCCTAAAAACGTTCCCGTGGGATAATTTCCGACCTCCACGCGGACGAACCCGGAAGCAAATGTCAGTTAAAACTAAAGTATTTTGAAATCTTACCTAAATTCTTCTAAAGTAATATTATCTTCATAGTCTGAGAAGCCGTGCTCCTCCTTCACGATGTCCTCTTCCATCTTACTGATCATTTGAATGTCAATGTCATCTAGTCCTGAAGACTGAACTTGCTTTTCATGCTGAAATTAATTATTTAATTTCGTTTATTCATTTTCTTACTTATTCAATACATTTTACTAACAATACAAAAAAAAAACATTAAAAAATATGAAAAGTCCGCCGGTATCGGGAGCAGGGTCCGAGCTACCGGTGGTTAGGGCTCCAGAGACAGGAACCTCCTCACGATACGAGCCGTGTCAAGGAGTACTGCCTTCTGAATCAGGCCCTTGGTCCAATCGCCTAACGAGAGCCTCGATAGATGTTGATCGAGGCTTTCGACCATCAGGCCGTTGTCCGATACGTCAATCGACACAATAACCCCCGAGCTCACCTTCCACAAATGTCAACAACCTCGTGTGCTAAGTTTATATTTAATTAATTATTATTAGTGTGGAACTCTTTGCCAGCGTTTGTGTTCCTGTTAAATACGAAGACAAGTCAAACAACGACCGACTGTTTTTTTTTTTTTTGTGAATGGCATCTCGCAGTTCAACCTATGAGGTTGTCGACTGCTTAACCGGGCTTGCCTGTGGATGCCTCATTAAATTAAGGCCTCCAGTCAGGGCTTAAAAAACTTAAAAAGTAAGCGACTACGTGCTAAGGGCACCCCCTGTGGGACCTCGGCTTAGGGCGTCACTGGGAGAGGGCAGCATGGGACAGGCTGGATCGGAATTATTTAGGGGCAACGGCCGACCGTGAACGCACTGACGCTTTATACAAAACACGAGTGTACGGGCCCGGGGGCGGGGCGCGAGATTCGGGCGGGGCGCCGCCCGTCTGCGCAGGCAGTCCGTGTAGCCGCGCATAGCTACACACACATTTGCTTGTACCATTTAGCAACGACCCCCCCCCCCCCCCTTAATTTGAATAACTTATTTTTTAACGACACGCGTCAACGGTAGAGGAAACTTAACCCTTAAATGCATCGTGATGTAAATTTCCATCAACCAATCCAATGCCATAATTTCGTTTCCACGGAGCACGGGGATTCCCCCATTGTTAGAGGCATTCAACTAATTTTGTTCCCAGTAGATTCGTTCTGATTACATAAATACGTAAATTTCCACCAGGCCATTTAAAAAATAAAAAATTAAAAGTATGCTTAATAATATTTTTTTTTTAAATATTTTTTTTCCTTACAATAGAGCTAATGTTACGTCCAAATAAATTTAATTTGCTTAAAAAGTAAAAATCATGCAATTATGGGTTAAAACTACAAAGCAGCCACCGACAACGTGCCGCTCGCGTATCCTGCTCAACTACACGAGCGACATGTTGTCGACGATTGCAGTTTCCTCTGCCGCGTGTCGCTCGTATAATATAATAATAACAATATTCCACAACTTTCACGTAACGCCATCTAGTCCCAAACTAAGCAGAGCTTGTGCTATGAGTACTAGACAACTGATAAACACACATATATATTTCTAAATCCATACATATTATAGATAAATGACACCCAGACAAAGAACAAATGATCGTGCTCATCACACAAACATTTGTCCTAGGTGGGAATCGACCCACGCATAGCAGTCAGGGCCACTGACCACTAGACCTACAGGCCTGTCAGATATATGTATGAGCACTTAGCCACAAGCCCCTCTGTTTTGAGATTGACACTAACCCCTACTACTGTTTGTCGAAGGACCGATGGCCGGTGGAGCAGACGGAGTCCTGGAGTGGAGACCGCGATCGGCAAGCGTATAATGAGACGCCCCTCAGAGATGATGGACGATGATTTTAAGAACGTGGCTCGGACAGGCTGGATGCGGAAGACGGAGGACAGGGAACACCCTGTCCTCCGTCTTCCGCATCCAGTCTGTCCTGAAGCGTCTGTGCGCAACAGCGCAGCATGGCAGAGACCTCTGTCCAGAACTGGACCGCGATAGCCTGATTGATTGTTTTTTTTTTTTTTTTTTGATTTGGCGGGAGTGGGAAATCCTCATGGACGCCCAGGCTGCCTCGCTAGTGAGGCAGTCTGGGCAGTGCCGGACTCTTATCGGCTAAAACCACACTCTTGCCTTACAATGCCCCTCTGACATGATCAGAGTCCTTTTTTACTCTTAGTTATTATAACTATCCTTATTTCTATTATATGAAAAATTATATTATTATATAATTTAATTAAATATATATTTAATAATAATTATATTTAATATACAGCGTGTAACGGAAGGGGGGTATCAGCCCTGAAGGAGGTGAATGTGCTCATGAAACTCAACAACTTTCCCCAAAGAACATAGGTCGAAATATGAAAAAAAAAATTTGGCCCTCCCTTACAAAACTGACTACCAGCTGATTGATTTACTATGGGAGGGCCAAATTTTTTTTTCATATTTCGACCTATGTTCTTTGGGGAAAGTTGTTGAGTTTCATGAGCACATTCACCTCCTTCAGGGTTGATACCCCCTTTCCGTTACACGTTGTATATTTAATATATATTTTTATTAATTTTATTTTTTATTTTTAGTTTTATTATATTATTTATTATTATTTTATCCTTATTTCTTATTTATTATTCTTTTTTATTATTTTTTCTATTATTTCTTATTTCTATTATTCTTATTTTTATTATATGCAAAATTTACATTATTGGTTGATTGATTAAACACTCACCTCTAGAACCTGATGGTACCCGGCCCTGCCTTTGCCGACTATATCGATGGTCAGCACACTCGTGGTACTGAGGTGAGGACTGGCGTACTTGGACAACTCTTCATCTTGGGCCTCTATCGGGAACTGCAACAGTTTTAGATAACAATAATATTTTTTTTTTTCATAAAAAAGTGGTACAGTCTGTTACAAAGTAGGATGACCACTTAGGAATAGTTTACATCTGAGATGAGTAGGTAACAATACAATTTTACGATCTGATGTCCTAGCTAGGTTACATAGTAGCCTGTATTAAGGACAAACAACCCGCATTTCCCGAAAATAGGACAAGAGTATTTCTTAGACTGTTACACAATTATTATTAACAGAATTTTAAACAAATAAAAGTCCAGTACAAAAATGTGTGAGTGCGAGCGCGTGTGTATGTATTTGTGTGCGTGTGTGTGGGTGTGAGTGAGTGTGTGTTTCTGTGTTATGAGCAGTGATCGGAATAGGCTGAGTATATTTATCTAAAGTTTAAAGAACGGAGACGGAAATCGGAGACTTCCTTATGACAATTTTTTTTTTACTGGTTAAGTAATATACTGGAACTTTATTTATGTAACTTTTAATATATTATTTAATCATTAAAAAAAAATATCATCAAAATCGTTACCTGAGAAATGATGCAACATATGTGTATTTTTAATTTAGTTGAAAATAAAAAAAAATTGTGCAAATTGTTTTAAGAAAGAATGTTTAGCTAATAGAAGCTTTAATTGTAATAATTTCATGTAAAATTTACATAGTTAAGGTTCCAGCAAATTTACCAGTAAAAAAAATTAGTCATAAGGAAGTGTCCGATTTCCGTCTCTGTTCTTTAAACTTTAGGTAAATATACTCAGCCTATTCCGATGACTGGTTATGAGTTACTTCATCGTTGTAAGAAGGGATATAAGCCTGATATAGTGGTGATAATGCTGATATATTGTTTACTCTGTTCCAAAGTATCTACATAAGCAGTCCTGCCGGTAGATTCTGTAAAAATCTCACTGTGAAATCATAAGTGAAGTGAGCACTTAATAGTGTTAATCCCTAGCGAATGACAGCTCACTCCACGCTCACTTCACCCAAGCTTTCATGGTGAGATGGTTGCAAAATCGCACGGCTTGTTCTTTCTCTAGGAATGACAGACGGGACCCAGAAGGATCTTGGTATGTAAAGATGGTCACCCATCTACGGACCAACCGCGCCAAGCGTAGCTTAACCTGATCGATCGAACCGACCCGTGCGGCTGTTATCACTTAGCTACAAGCTCCTCTGATAGAGTAGTACGGAAGAAAAAAATCACGTTGCGCCGACTCCAAATAAATTAAGGGCAGGAGACTAGTGATATGAACATAATACTCACAGGAGCGCATCGTGTAAGGTACTCGTACAGCATCGTGTGAGCTCGCAACACTTTATGTTTGAACCTCACCGACTTCTGCAGGAGTGTCGCGCATTCGTAACACAACCACTGCGGTAGACCATCGGATTCTGTTACCTGGCAACACAATTAAAACCTACTATAATCACACTTCACACTAATATTATAAAGACAAAAGATTGTGTGGGTGTGTTTGTATGTTTGTAACTTTTTCACGCACAAACGGCTGGACCAATTTTAATGAAATTTGGCACAGATTGTTTATAACCAGGGTTAACACATAGAATACTTTTTATTCCGATACGTAGGAATATCGGAATAAAAAGTATTCTATGTATTTTTTTAATGAATAAAAAGTATTCTATTTATTTTAGGATTGAGACTTATGCGGGCGAAACCACGGGGCGCAGCTAGTCTATACTTAATCAAAATCAAAAGTAAAAATCATCTATTCAAATTAGGCTGAGAATCAGCACTTTGCGAATGTGAAAATTACATAAGGCAGTCCCGCAAAATGCTGACTCTTCTCCACTTCCTAATGCTTTCACTGGGATGAAGAAGTGGTGCTACAAACTGTCCAGCAGACCAGGTATCTGCTTGGGAGTTTGTAATAACCCTAATAATACAACTTGTAACATTAAATGCGCAAAACCACTTTTTCTTTCTTTACAAAAAATCTTCATTAAAAACGTTGCCGTGTCTATTTATTAATAGGCCAAGCAAGCCAATGTCAGCGCGGCGCAGCGGCCCGGTGACGACTCCTCCCTCTGTAAAGCGTCGTCGCAGATGCAAGAAACGATCAGAATGGCCAGTAAAACTAAAACAGCACATAAAACCTTTACAATTTTTTTAATGACTTATTTTCTTTCTGAAATAGGTCAATTGAATTAAAAATTTGTTGGGGTGTCTGAGGTTTTGCACATTTAACGTTACACGTTGTATACTTCCATAATAATAAAAATAAAGCTGAATAGTTTGCTTGTATTTTTTTGTTTGAACGCACTCTGTGAATCAATATAATAAATTATATAATTATCATATATTTTTATTTTCTAATTTCTATAGATAAATACCTATACAATAGCATTTTTTGCAATACGATATAATAAATCATGCATTTAAAGGTTAACATTAGGCTATGGCTAGGAGCCGTGCAAAAACAAAAAAAAAGTCAGACAGAATGCTTAGGGAAAATGAAGTAATAGGGCAATGCGATGCGACGGGGTGGGGCGGGAGAGCAGGAACTTTCACGTGGATGGCGTCGCAAGCAGAAGCTAGTAATATTATAATGGGAAAGTTTGGATGTTTGTCAGTCACGCTAAAATGGCTAAACGGTTTTGTATGAAATTTGGCACAAAGATAGTTTATAACCTGAATTTTATTTTATTTATTAAAGGATAATAAAGAACAGAATAGAATACTCTTTATTATGTACACCATTGATATAAATTACAGACATAAATATAGAAATTTTACAAATCGTCTCATAGAATTGCAACCTATCTAAAGTCCCTAATCTTTTTATACTTAAGTAACAAAGTAAACATGCTTTTTACTTCAATTTTGACTAGATAGCAAGGTAAACATGCTATGTTTAATTCAATTTTGACTTAAAAGCACAAGATAGTTTGAAGAAGAACATAAAACACAACAGAAGAAAGCACAAGAAAGCCTAACGCTTTAATAAAAAAATGCATAGCAAGCATTTATACAAAATTGACAACATAATTTTTCAAATTTTGTTCACGACTGTTTTAGTCAGGTTACCGTCGACAATTATTGTTAAATCTCTTTGGAATTAACAGAAATGTTAAACTAACGAGTCTTGAGGGGTTCATTATGTATAAAACAGTTAAATACTCACGTTTATTCCGGCAAGATCTCTAAAAAACGCGTCGAACATAACAGCGTTATGCATTCGTCTCTCCGTCATCAAACAACACCTACAAATAGCTTTCGCCGGTTCAAAATCAAATTTAATATCTCCCTCATTGCCTAAACTCATCGTTTCCATTTTGTAACAAATATTTCTATTTTAAAAATAATCACACGCAAATAGTCCCAAGCCAACACAAATCTGGAAAATGTAAACAATATGGCGGTTTGGCAGCTTGGTTTTTTTTATGCGTTTTGTTTACACGTGCGGTCTAGGTTCCATAAATTTAACTTTCGATTTACTACCGAATAATTATTTGGAGTAAATGTACGAAAGTCATATTTTATTGGTAGCTCGGCAATAGTTCCAATGTTAATTATTTACGGATTCGATAATAAATGTTTTTGATAATCTATGAAAACAAAACGTAATGTAGATTTTCAAAAGCTCACCAAATAAGTGCAATGGAAACCAAGCTAAAGTATTATATCTATTTAGCTACTATGTAGTAATAAAGCTAAATTCCATCGCCGCGTATCGTTTTTCAAAAGAATATCTGTTTAAAACCTATAGGTACCTACTATGAGGGGCCTTTTTTACGTCTGTCGTAAAACTTGCACTAGGGCATTTCACCAAGAGGGTCGTTGCGTAGTGTATTCTTCTGTCTTGTTCTTCGTGGTGCCGGCACGACTGTATAGATCTTGTTGGCCCAAAACTTTGCCACTTCCACGGCGTCGTCGTCGGTAGCAGCGCAGAGGTCATCTTGACTGCATGTTTCACACAGAGGGCAGGAAAGAAGGTGAAGCATGATTTGTGACAGCTCCACAACACACCCTACTGCCGTTCCGTTGAGGTCGTCCCACTTTACCAGGTTGGACTTACATCTTCCCACTTGCGTGCGGAGAACGAACCGACCGCAGCAAGCGTAGCTTAACTATTTCAGGATAGGTACAAAATAAAAAAAAGAATCAGTTAGCTTCACATCAAAATATTTTATTTACAATAAATATTCGTTTGAAATAAAAATAAAATAGTTTTCATAAATGTACCCTTATCATAAAGTCCAATCTTTCAGTTACATGGCGAAAAGTTTGAGAGAACTGATGATATTGTACAGACGCCAGCACATCAAGCTACTACAATCTGTCAGATTTCTTTAATAGATTTACAACTTTATTGCTAAAGCATAAGGTTCAAAGTTGATTGCGAAAATCTGACAGTTTCGGGTAGCTTGATGTGCTGGCGTCTGTACATTAAACCTTATCGCAAGTGTATTAAAGCTCAAACTAGAACAGGCGAGCTCGTCAGAGTACGCCCGAGGACTCAATGTTTGCACAACTTTGCATTTTATAACACTCGTAATAAAGTTTATTTTTCAATGTCATCAAAAATCATCTGTTTCCCTCATCTGTCCCGAGTTCACTACTATGTATTTATTAAAAAAATCACCGAACTCGCAAAAGAAACTTAATATGAAGACATTCTTAAGGCACTAGTCCCATCGCCAACGAGGAAGCGACTACCTCAACGATTTTCTTGCTCATGAAACGTACAAAACATTGTAGGTTCCGTGTAAGTAAAAGAGATTCATATATTAATACTTGATCGCTGTTCACACCGCCGGCGAGCACTACAGAACACTCGGGCTCACGCTTGATACATACGCATACCAGCGAGTAATCGCTCGTCGCCAAATTGTTTTTACAACCCATGCGAGTTAACTAGGCACCTGTTGCTGTGACGTCACATCACAAATATGCTATCGCTACTGAACACACGAGGCTGACGCGACAGTGTAGCCTCAGGGGCGCTATGGAGCGAGGACTTGGAGAAGGAAAGGAGGGCCCATAACTCGGAAATGGTGCGTCGTAGAGCCATGCTTCTCAGAACCGGAATGGGTTCTATGGACAAGATAAACTGCAATACAATTGGTAGATTTCGGAAACATTTTTTTTTTCTTGGCCGAAAATCTACGACTTCGTGGACAGGGCTATGCACCTCAAGTGGAGTTGGGCAGGAAATCTAGCTAGACGAGGAGATGGCCGGTGATGAAGGTTAGGCTAAAGAAACCAGGGCCGTCCAAAAGCGCGCTGGTTTGATGATATCGTCAAAGTCTCGGGGAGCACCTGGATGAGAGACGCACGGAACCGGGAAGTATGGCAGAAGAAAGGGGAGGACTATATCCAGCAGTGGGTGATTCCGGGCTGAAACGATGATGATCCTGCTCATAATCTCCCTACATTCCCAACTCCTACAACTCCGCCCATAGGACGACCCACTAAACCAAACGCGGGGTCCGCGCGGGGAAGCGGGAGAAGGTTCACGCATTCCAGCGAGATGCCTATTTCATTCGCACGGGTTGTAGTTTCTAGCGCTTCTTCTCACTTCTCGTTCATCGCCGAAGTTGGGACAGGTGCCTGATTCTTCCTATCGCTTTATTACACCTGGAAGTAACAGATACAGCATTAGATTTAACCCAACTAATCCCAGATTCATACGAGCGATTTTTTTATGGCGCACTGGATTTTCAACTCTCGGTGTTGAGCCGAGCGTTGAGAATCCAACAGCGTGCATCCAAGCGTGCCAGAAAAAACACACCCTCCTACCTACAGGAGACTTTTGAGACGCACTGGATTTTCAACGCTCTGGTTGGCGCCTAGAGTTGAAAATCCAACAATGTGTTCTTTCGACGCGCTGTGATGCGCTCTGTTGGATTATCAACGCTCGGTTCAACACCGAGAGTTGAAAATCCAGTGCGATAAAATCCCGCCTCAATATTTTTACGTGGGACACGCTCTGAAGTAGATAACTGAATGACTGGTCCTCCCTCCTCAATTACTAAGTAAATAATAACTAAACAATAACTTTATATACATATTTATAACATTTATCTTATGTACTTTGTTAGCTGAGGACTAAGAAGACAACAAGATTAAGAGCTGATTTTCCAACGCCAGATGGTTTTATCCAAGGAATCATTTTGAGTTTTTGACAGTTATTCCATAAGAAAACTATCAGTCGTCAATTTTATTCCACGAATAAAAATGATCTGTCGATTGAAAAATCAGCCCTATTAAATAATATTTTGAGGGTAGTCAAAAATTGTTACAAAACGAGTTCCAAGTTTGGTTCAAACCTAATTTGAGCCAGTTATTGCATTTTGAACTTTATTACGATGGCAGTAAAGTTCTTAATACAAAATTGACAACTCAGACTTGGGATTAACGTCGGTTTTTGTATTTAGAACTTTTAACTTTGTCGGAATACAGTTCGATATTCAAAAATGGTTCACTGGTCTATATATCGTATAAGCCTCGTTGTGTAATACAGCCGAAAGTTTAAACCTTTCTGTTATTTTTTTAAATTTTGAAAATCTCCAAAACATCCAATCTCTGAAAACCAGTTCTGTTCATAGCAAAAATGTTTTATTCAAGGTCTAGTTAAATTAACCAGCGAAACTCCACAGACATCGTAGAGCTATCTAACTACACTACACGCGGCCGTTGACCCCGTAATAACCTGTAGTGATTTGAAATTATTAAATGGAATGTATTTTATCGAACCTCTAATAATTTCCATTCTACGCTCCTAAAAATATTATTGAACACTCTAATATAATGATTGCGCCTCTTTTTGTGAACCTCGAATAATTCCTATTTTAGGATCCTAAAAATACTAAATAGCTAAGTAACTGCGATGAAGGTCACAGTTCCAACCTAAACCTTTTGATCGGGGTACCCTAGCTTGCAAATCTGTGAGAAATATTAAAATAAAACCTAAAAAAATTAAAAAAAGAGCATCATTAGGATCGCAAACTTTTTAGAGGTTCATGAATTTAAATAAGTCTCCATCATTAGAAGGTCAATAAGCTCTTAGAGGATCAATTGAATATACCCATTTCTTTTTTACGTTAAAATCATTACATATACCCAACACATCTGTGAAGTTTCGCTAGCTAAATTGCTTTGACCCTGTAGAACACAATACCCACATTTCAATAATATCATTGTCTACTAGTCCAAGGCTTAAAATCTTTTAAAATTATGAGGATATGATTAGTAAGACTTTTTGTAGTAAAGCGCGTCCTTAACAAATATTTATTTACCGAAGTATGATCATTAAAATCATCAAAACATATTCTTATGATAGAATTTCCCGATAGAATAACTAGTCTTTTCAAATCTATGTTTCTAATTGGTGTTATTTCAACTTAGACAAATATCAACTTTATTTTTAATAGTAATTAAGTTGATTTCAGAGTGACTAGCACCATTGAAAATCTTATAAAAATGAAGTTGTAGCGTAAACTGCACTTTATTGTGTAGGAATTAGTTATTTTTCCATAAACTCATAAATGGTTTACATTCTTTGGCAAACAAGTCGCGGATGCAGATTACATACAAAACATCACGACTGTATGCCCGAAAGGGTTAGACAGAGGTGTATAGACTACACACACATTTCGCCATTAATGTTACAGTCCCATGTAATAGGGGGCGAGCATATTGTCATGAGCCGGGCATAAATCCGGCCTCCGGGCTGTTACTGAGAAATACGTGAATGTACAGACGCCAGCACATCAAGCTACTACAATCTGTCAGATTTCTTTAATAGATTTTCAACTTTATCGCTAAAGCATAAGGTTCAAAGTTGATTGGGAAAATCTGACAGTTTCGGGTAGCTCGATGTGCTGGCGTCTGTACTGAAATGTACTAGTTTTTTTTTAATTTGCGGTCTACCTTAGCGCATTCGCCTTAACACGACCCTCACTTAATTTGGTTTACGTGTGACAAAATATATTTATAATTAAATGTAAAAAAGAAAGAAATGATTGTAACTTATTCTAAATTGTTAAAAATATTGCACACATGATTAACTTAACTAAACTGGAAAAAAAATTGATTGTCTGTAAAGTCGGTTTACGGACGATAATTTTACGTGATAACGATGGAGTGGAAGAGAGATAGATGCGTCACAAGCCGAACGCTTAGACCGATTGTGCTTCGCTTGCATCGCTTGTTCCGCGCTCTCGCTTGCACGCTCGGCTCAGGCGGAACGTGACAATGAGTCATGGTTTTTCGTGCGTGCAGCAGGCGTTCATCGATTTATAAGACGTTATCACGTCAAAAGGTGAATTTTAAATATTATGCTTTTATTCTAATCACAGACAAGGCAGTTGTGAGTGGAAACGCCGGGAGAGGACGCCCTAGAAGGGCATATCATACAGTGACCTTATTGGTGATGTTCTTCAGAAAGGTCAGTGGCGTATGACCGGATGTATGAACGTAAACGAAGCAATAGGAGTATGTCAGGATCGTAGCAGATAGCGTTCTATAGTTTCTGCCTACCCGCATGGGAAGAAGGCGTGAGCTTATGTACTTAACATCCTCATAATTTTAAAAGTCTTACTTAATATTAAAATTACTGACCCCAAATAGATAACAATTTTGATATATGGCAGCACTGGATTCTCTTCGTTTCGTCTCATACCTCTTTACATTTGTATTTCTCTTTTATTGGCGACTGTTCTAGCGGCCGGGTGTCTATTATTATAATTACAGTTGAGCTCTTTACGTTTTGAGTTGGGCTACACGATAACTGACAAATGCTTGAACTGTCTGGACTGGTCCAGCAGGCTAATTGCGTAACACACTATCAGTAGCAATGGGTTTCATTGACAGTTCAACAACATTCATTGCATTATTTAAGTTGTAGAGCAGACACATTTTTCGTTGTTGAGCAATGGATTAGCAAAATGTTTCAAAATGATTCAAATTGAGAAAAAACAGTGTGTTACGCAATTAGGGTGCTCATCAATTAAAATGAATGATTGATTTTTAAATGACATCTCCGTGTAGCTTTAAAAATGATATCTTCTGTCAACTCGCAACACTCGACGCCAAACCAAGTCACCATCAGTCTTTTCTACCAAAATCTCAATGTTGCCATACTCAATATAAATCTACCAAAAAGAAACAGTTAATAAGAAAAACTATTAATTTTTATTTTAAAGTCTAGCATTAACTCTTTAAACTCCCCTTTTACGAATAATTTAGACGCGCAAGATATTTAATTTAAAAGCGCTCACTGACTGGTAGCATTCGCCTGTAATGTAACAATCCAGGATTCCACTGTAACGGCCAGGGCTTTGTAAATACACCGCATAGGCCGTCAACTGCTAGGTACAGAGATAATAGAAACCAGCAGGATACGTTCCATACAATTAAATAGGTAGAAGTAACACGGCCAGCTCACGAGTAAAGGTTACATTACAGGAGAATGCTCCTGATGAGGAGTCGCCTTAAGGGGGGGAAGCGCCAGGACAGTCCGCGAAATTCAATTTACCTTACGTTTTTTGCAATTTGCAGGTCAATGTTAGGTTGTGTCATCATCATCATCTGCCTGCCTTTTCCCAACCATGTTGGGGTCGGCTTCCATGCTAACCGGATGCAGCTGAATACCAATAATTTACATGGAGCGACTGCCTATCTGACTTCCACAACCCAGTTACTGGGTAATACGATACCCCTTGGTAGGACTGGTTGTAAGACTTTCGGGCTACAGACGACCCGTAACAACTGTCAAAGATCCATGAATGACAGCCGGGACCAACGGCTTAACGTGCTTTCCGAGGCACAGGTTCAATTCATTCTGCTCGTTATTCTGATCAAACTATTTTCAGGTTTTGCGCATTTAACGTTACACGTTGTATTGATGATTTTAATTATTATAATTCTGAAAATACATACTTGTTACGTTCGCGAAGAATATTTCGTTCAACCTACAACCTGACACTGTCCTACAAATTGCAAAAAGCGTAAAAAAATATATTTCGCGGGCTATTTTAGAGCATCCCCTTAAGAGTACAAGCTTATTCCATAAGCTGATTCTCAATAAGATTTAAAATTGAATTTAAAATGGCGTCGGGCAACAAGACGGTTAGCGGAGTTACCGCACCTCAGTGGCAACACTTTTAAGCACTGCGTGGTAATTGCGTAACACACACACAGTAGCATACACACGTAGTTTCATTTTGACAGCTCAACAACATTCATTGCGTTCTTTACGTTGTTGAGCAGACAAATTTTTCGAACTTACGAAGCAATGGATTAGCAATATCCATCAAAATTATTCAGATTGTGATCGATGTGTTACGCAATTAGAGTGCCGTTTAACTTCCAAAAAAGACACCATCTTTGTATCAAGGCCGTTCAGTTTCGCGAAACTAAGGGTCACATACCGAAGATGCCTCACTGCGATACTTCGCGCTCGTAGTTTAGTTCCCTACCTATGACGCTGAAACTGGCAGAACAGTCTAGCAGACACCACTAGAATGAACTACTTGCAAAATTTCAAGTCTCTGGGTGCATGCGTGTGACTGGCCATGCCATATATTTTTTTACTGTGTGTACATAAATAAAAAAATAAATAAAAACCATAAAACATTTATCGCGCGCGATTATGGTTTCTCTTAGCAGCCAGTCACACGCATGAACCCAGAGACTTGAAATTTTGCAAATTGTTGATTCTAGTGGTGTTCAAACAATATAAATCATCAAAACCAGAGCGACGACCTTTTAAACAATTTTTAAACAGTTATTTATCTCAACAGACCGTCGCGCGGTCTGCGAGACTGGTCTGTCAGTTTCACCGTCATTCCCTAGCTCAATTTCACATCCCTGTAAAACAAATGTCATTTAACACGTTCACGTCCATGACCTACATGTGGGTAATTTTGTGTTGGAACGAGACGTCCGTGCCATAGATGTGGGTCACTGCACTTTTCATACAATAATTACGGTTCTTACGTTAATACTAGTATGTTTCTTTTACGTTCACGAAGGACGCAAAAGAAACATACGTAGTAGACCACTTTCACGTTCCTATGTACTGAGGTACTTGCCTTTATACCAATAAAGGCAAGTACCTCAGTACATAGGAACGAAAAAGTAAACTGGACGTGAGAGCTAATTTCGACATTTTCGCTGGACAGTGAACGTGTTAATAGACACGCACACATGCCAGGCATCGAAGTAAACACCCAAGCAGTGAGGTATCCTTTAGCACGTGCGTGCGTGTCTATATGCATGCATTTGTTTTACATGGAGGTGATATCAAACATGAACAGACAGCTGTGCAGTTTGTTGCGAATTGTATTTCGAACTCTGTATGTTTCTGGATAAAAAGATTTTTTTTTTCTTCCCAGCTAAAGCACTAGGCAGTGGTGAAGGGCGGGCGTGCCGGGGGACTGTCTTTTGTAATTTTGACGTTCAAAAAGTGCTGATTCACAGATTAATTCGAATAAATGACTAGATTTATATTTTTATCACAATCGCGAGGTTCGCAGAGAGGCATCTTCGGCACGTAATCACCCTAATTAGTCAAAGAAACAAATACGTCTCGGTCTGTAACTGACAGGCACTGACAGCACTACAGTTATGCCGTCTGCGGTCACCGCAGCAGCAGGCGACACTGTCGCCATCTACTGAAGCGTTATCATAGAAATATGTAGAAAGTTTTGCTGTGGTCTTTCAGTGCGGTTGGGCGGCACTGCTGCTGCAGTCTGCGGTCTACCGTCGCCTTCGGAATAGGGTATTTGACTAGCATTAAAAATGTATATGAATAAATACTCAGTTTAAAGATGTTACTAAAAAATAAATAAAATCAGTGAAAATTGGCAGAAGTTACACGCTTTTGAAATTTATTTTCTATCCTTTTCACGCAAAACGATCATTGTACGGCAGTATGACGTCAGATCGCAGTAGGGCTGTCTCTGACTTAAAAACGCATACAACTTCGCCATTTTTCGAGAAACAAAAAAATAATCTATAGCTTATGAGCGTTCATCCTGCGCGGGCTGGCAACGTCGCATTTCTTGTGGTTTTTCGTGATAATTTTAATTAAATTTAAAGGAAAGGACTATTTTTTACAGCAATAACCATACATTTGCATACTTTTTTACAGCATAAGTTTGTATGCTATTTTTTCAACAAAATATTTGGTATTTACTCATAAAAAATGACATATTGTCAATTATTTTCTATTTGCAGTACTTATTACGATTATATGTATATTTTTATTTAATAATAAATGTTAATAAAAACATTATAAATATCAACGATCTAGTGCTTGGCTGTAAAGAAATAGTAATTTGGTTTAAAGGGGATTAAAGATTTTTATCGCCAAAAACCACAAGATTTGCTATGTTTCCAGCCCGCGCGGGATGAACGCTCTTAATTTTTTTCTAGGTTTCGAAATATCAAATGAAATTATCCAGTCAAATACCCTATTGCACCCTTACTATCTTCCACCCGACACTTTCTTAGAAAACGTCTACGAATAAGAATTGTTTTCAAAAATTTACTCCTAACTATAAGAGTCCTAAACGAGACCCTTTTGCAGGATCAAATAACTTTAGACAACTTGTTACATCTCCTTGAAACATATATACAACGGTATGCCACAAAATTAATCACCAATGACTTTTTAAGAAAACTTTTGTAATAAATTACACTGAAGGAAGCTCTAGGCGGACTGAGGCGAATCACGCGCAGGACGCGAGCGCGCGCGTCGATTGTTTTAATGATTTATATTATGGCAATGACTGCCTTTTTTACTGTCTGGACAGATAAAAGTTGAATGGAGTAGAAGTCTGTGTGGCATAGAAATCTCGTTTCTTTTTTTTATTCAATCCTTTGATTGAAGCCGGCCGATGGCTTGAATCAAAGGATTGAATGTCGCTAAGAATTCATTGATAATTTAAGTTGAATTTTTATATTATTTATCGATTTATTTGTGTTAGGGCTGATTTTTCAATCATCAGATAACTTTATTGAGGAATAATTTTGAAATTTTGACAGTTATTTCATAAAAAAAAAAAAAAAACTGTCAAACGTCCATTTTATTCCTCGAATAAGATATCTGGCGATGGAAAAATCAGCACTTAGTATGAAAAGCTTACTTCAAATAGTATTTACTGATAGGTGAATTTCATTTTAGGATTCTTTTTGAAAGCATTCTCGACAGCCGGACTGTAGTCAATGCAATTGGCGCGAACGAATTTCGTCCCGGAACCGGATTCGCTTCAGTTCGCCCAAGAGTAAATTTTCACTTTGCACTTTTAAAACACAAAAACTAGACACTCAACCCGAACAAGGTTGTCGCCGGACTCAATCAGAGTCATCTGTGTCCGTCTCCCCGGATTCGGAATCGGAGCTGGACACCGGCTCGCACTTGATAAACTCGATTTCCGCTCTCGCTTTTCTCGGCCTCCCTCTCTTTTTAACCGGCACGTCTTTCTCGTCCCCCATCACAGTCTTAACCATCTGAGATATCCTCTTCAGATGCTGTTGCTCATGCCTTTGGATGTGATTGTTCAAATACTTCTTCAGCTTGAACTTCTTGCCGCACTGCTCGCAAGAATGAGGGTATTCTGTCTCGTCGAGCTCTAAGTGCACCGCGTTGTTGTGTCGACGGAGGTAGTGCGCATGCGCGAACTCTTTATCACATTTTTCGCAACGAAGCTTAGGTTTTGAGGGATGCACGATCTTCTTGTGTTTCTTTAAGCGGATGGCGGAGTGAAAGAATTTGTCGCAAATGTCACATTTGACCTTGGAATCGAGCGAGGAGTGCACCTGCATGTGCTCCTTGAGATACTGGTCGTTCTTGAACTCCTTCAGGCATTCCGGACACGTGACTTTGGACTCCAAAGGAGGATGTATGTTCAAGACATGTCTCTTCATATGATGTCGAGATTTGAACGTCATATTGCAAAATACGCAAGGGTGCCTCTCAACGGGCGTGTGTTGGAAGTGAAGATGCCTGTTCAAATTCAAACTGTTCTTGTACAGCTTATGGCATAAATGACACTTGTACTTTTCCTTGTCTTGCCTGTGACAAGCCTCGATATGGTACTTCAGTTTGTAAGGTACCGCGAACTCCTTTCCGCATTCGTTACATTTGATTTCAGGAAGGGTGTTGGGATGGATCCTTTTCACGTGCATGTGTAGAGCCCTTCTCGTGCGGAACTCTTGGAGACAAAACTGGCAGTAACACTTCTCCAGCTCGGAGTAGTGCTTATTCATACGATGCATGTACAAATAGTGTTTGTTTTTGAAAGTTTTGTCACAAATATCACAAATAACGGCGGATTCTTCAGAGGAATGGACTCTGGTCGTGTGTAGATATAAATTCTGGTAATTTTTGAATTCTTTGTTACATTTGTTGCAAATGTAACGTTTGATCCTCTTAGGGAACATTACAGGCTTCCACGTGGTAAGGACTGATTCGTACATCTCTCGTTGTTCTTCGGTCAGGGCCTCGCTTGTGACGCTGATGAACTTCATCACAGGTGGAGGCGGGGGCTCCATCTTCACGTCCTCCATTTTGACCTGAAAAGATGTAGTGACAAAAATTTAAAGAGTGTGTTTAAATGGTGTTAAATCATGGAGGCCCAGTGGTAGGTGCCGTGACTTACGAGTAAGAGTCATAGGTTCGAACCTAGAGCGGCGCATTACTTTGTGTAAACAGTTTCATCGCCACTGCTTTCAAAATGGTGAAGGAAAACATCGTGAGGAAACCGGCATGTCCTAGAACCAAAAATTCGGAGGCATGTGACATGTACCAACCCGCACTGGGCACGCGTGGTGGATTACGGCCCACTCCCTCTCACCGAGAGGAGGCCTGTCTCCCAGCAGTGGGAACGTTATAAGGCTGATTATGCATAAATGGATTGGTAATGTTGAGAGGACAAATAAATACAATAATTGAATAAAATATAGTAATAGTGAGTTTATTGTACAGACGCCAGCACATCATTTTCCCAATCAACTTTGAACCTTATGCTTTAGCGATAAAGTTGAAAATCTATTAAAGAAATCTGACAGATTGTAGTAGCTTGATGTGCTGGCGTCTGTACTAAGAAAAAACACTTAAAAGATGAATGACAGGCGACTAGGCAGAGGTGAGTGGGAACACCGGGAGGGGACGCCCTAGGAGGACATATATGTAGTGACCTTATTGGTGATGTTCTTCTTCTTATTGAGGGACTCGTGGCTAAGTATTAACAGCCGCACAGGTCGATAGATCAGGCTAAGCTACACTTGCCGCGATTAGTCTGTGGATGGGTGACAATCTTTACATACCGAGACCCCTCCGTGCCTCGGAAAGCACGTTAATCCGTTGGTCCCAGCTGTCATTCGTAGATCTTGGACAGTCGTTACGGGTAGTCAGAAGCCCGAAAGTCTGACAACCAGTCTTACCTAGGGGTATTGTATTACCCAGTAACTGGGTTGTAGGGGTCAGATAGGCAGTCTCTCCATGTAAAATACTGGTATTCAGCTGCATCCGGTTAGACTGAAAGCCGACCCCAACATAGTTGGGAAAAGGCAGGCAGATGATGCTTGGTGATGTTCTTCAGAACGGTCAGGTGCATAGTACTCGCAACCTGCGTGTGGGATGAATGTAAATGAAGCAAAAGGAGTAGGTATGTATGGATCGTAGCAGGTGGTGTTCTATAGTGTCTGCCTACCCCCAAGGAGAAGAAGGCGTGAGCTTATGTATTTGGTAAGACACACTACCAGCTAATAAGTTGCTGATTATAAGGGTTCTGTTTTTGCCATTTGTCTATGAAATACTAAAATAGGAGGCTATATTCGAGATCTTAATCTTCTGATTTGTACATCTATTCCGTGTTGCAGGGTTATTCACTAAAAACCGGCCAACTGCGAGTCAGATTCGCGCACGAAGGGTTCCATACCATTATCTATAAAAACAGCAAAAAAAATCATGTCTGTTGTATGGGAGTCCCCTTAAATATTTATTTTATTCTGCTCTTTAGTATTTGTTGTTATAGCGGCAACATAAATACATCACCTGTGAAAATTTCAACTGTCTAACTATCACGGTTCATGAGATACAGCCTGGTGACAGCCGGACGGACAGACTGACGTACGGACGGACGGACAGTGGAGTCTTAGTAATAGGGTCCCGTTTAACCCTTTGGGTACGGAACCCTAAAAATGAATCAAAATGGATTTATGAGACAGTTATTCAGAGGTGTGTACTATACAGGGTAATTTGTAAAACACCAAAAACCTCTTAAGAGGTCATTGTACTCATCATTATGAACAACTTTTACTATGGGACCAAATCTGAAATCGCGAAAAAAAAATCAGCTGTTCCCTACATTTACGTTCGTACGAGTCGTCAAAATGTAGGGAACAGCTGATTTTTTTTTCGCGATTTCAGATTTGGTCCCATTGTAAAAGTTGTTCATAATGATGAGTACAATGACCTCTTAAGAGGTTTTTGGTGTTTTAAAAATAACCCTGTATAATATTATTTTAGTCACTACATCTTCATTTAAACCGCACCATTGCCTTATCACACCATTTCTCAGCCTATCATTCAGGGTCACACCACACACGCTTCACAAGGAATGCATTTCCACAGCATTTATTCTACTTTCATGCTTGATAAAAGGACACAGCGGTTCGCTAGGCTTGATGCAGCCGACGAGCTTGCCAGAAGGGGGTCGAGCATGGCACCGGTGGGGCCTGAGCCCATCGTGCGGCTCCCCTTCAGGTATCTACGCACTCTGGTAAGGAAACGCACCAGAGATCAACATGACAAACTTTGGACGGAACAAGGCAAGTGCAGGCAGGCTAAGGAAGCACTTCCCGCAATGGATGGCCGCCTCACGAGACAGGTTCTCTGTCTAAATAAACAAAAGCTGCGTACGGTGACTGCAGCTTTGACTGGCCACAGGTCATTTAATAAACACCTCTTTGTCATAGGAGTAACAGACAGTCCGCTGTGCAGGGCCTGCATGGAGGATGACGAGACAGCGGCACATGTGCTTCTAAGCTGCCCGGTGGTCGCCACTTACAGGGCAAAACACTTCGGTAACCCAGGTACCCTACGTGAGACGGTCAGTAACATCAAGGCGTTGCTGGCCTTCCTTGAGGAGCTGGGGTGGATCGAATGATCGATTTTCCCACCCGTACACAAAATATGCGCATTGACGTGGAGTTGCGGACACCAGCCCGTATTACCTATTACCTACCTATTACCTACTTTCATGCTTCTTTTGCCACACCCATCATTCACTTCCATACTTAAGTGTAGGCACCAGCACACCATTATGAGCAGCCAGTCACAATTGCATATATAGCACCATTCACTTTATTTCCTGCAATCTTTTTTGCTTGTGTACAGTTTTTATTGCATTTATTGGTATAGTGGCGTGGCTACCCCACATAATTATGGGAAATAGTTTAATTTAATGTGCTGTGTCTCGTAATGTTAATTACTTTGCATACCTACTACTGTATAGAAGCAAATTCTAAAAAAATAACTTGTTTATGTAAGAGATGTATCTACCTCAACTTTCGAACATTCAATAAATGAAATGTCGAAGTGGAAACATAAAACACACAAAAACAGACAAAAATCCTGATTGTCAAATGAAGAAATAAATAAATTAATGGAACATTACTGTTTAAGAAAAAAAAAATATGTGTCTTTTCACTTATTTCAATTTGCATCTGTTTCCACTTCGACATTTCGTTCATTGAACGTTTGAAACTTGAGGTACATAGAGATGTAATAAATTAAATAAAAAGTTTTTCTAACTGAACAGACAGTTGTGCTACTGGACAGCGGGTGTGCCAGGGGGGACTGTCTTATGTCATTTTGATGTTCATAAAGTGCTGATTTTCAGCCTAATTTAAATAAATGATTTTTGATTTTGAATCACTCTCCTTTCTGCACCTTCATCAATCTTTCTATCTCTTGTCAATAGACTCCCCAAATATACAAACTCATTCAATTGCTCTACACTTTCAACATTTAAGTTTTTTATTTGTTAAAATAGTCACTATTACAGGCAGGCTAAAATCTTGTAACTTTCAGCCTAGTGAATGCCAAATCCTACAAGTTTTGCACTTTCTGATGCTTAAATACTGTTTTTCTGGCATAGGAAGAATTGTAAAAGCAGTCTTTATAAATCATAAAATTCATTCTCACTATTAACATTAAACTCGTCCTTCGAAAGACGGTTTAGAAAATTGTTCTAGAAAAATATACAAACAAATAATCTTATTTACTTACAATGTAATTAGTAACGGCAGTGGTAAACACGTCAGAACTTTATCAATGCCTCGGTGTAGCACAAAAGAATTTTACGCTATTAAAAAAATGGCTAGTGCCTTTGGGCAAAACAACCAGCAATATGGCGAACTATCATGTTTTTCACTAATAACACAACTATATACTTCACAAATAAACTCAATAACTTTTACTGCACAATAATTGGAGATAATAACCACATAGATTTATAATTTTTGATGGTTTTGCCGATAAAATTACTGCCTACGGAAAATCTGATTTGACGTTTGGCTTGGCTTTGTCAGAAACGCAAAACGTCAGAAGGCATTAATGCGGGCTATCGGAATGCGTTTCGTTTCCTGAATATTGTTTAAGTTATCATAAAAAATACTTCGTAACTATTTATAATCTAATATTAAGTTTAATAAATTATTGTTTTTACAACAATAAAACAATCGTAAAGTATCACAAAATTTAAATGTATACAATACTTTTACAACTTGCTAATAGATGGCGGTGTAATAAATTTCCTGTTCCCACATTTCTGCCCCACTAGCGTCCACAACATGATTTTCTTTTACAGATTTCTAAGAATATTAAAGAAAAATATTGCATCAAACACTTTTGTTTTAATCAAGAACTATTTAAAAATAAAATAATTGCGATCTGAGAACTTAATAATTATCCCACGTGGTGTCTGGATCTTCGCGCGTAGTTCCTAAAATAGTACATTTCTCGAGGACAGTTTGTTTCGTTTGGGTGTTTTACAAGTGAAAAGAAAACATTGAAAAATGCGTGAAATAGTGCATTTGCAGGCGGGACAGTGTGGCAACCAGATCGGCTCGAAGGTGGGGATAATTTTACTCTTTTTACAATATTCTTATAGCGACAATACTTTATAAAAAAGTAGGTAATCTATTTTTACGTCATGATACGGTTGATCTGCCTAACGGAACTCGTGTAGTTATTATAAGATGTGATATTTCCCGTTGATTGACTTTTAAAGTTCAATAGATCATTGCTATCTGTTTTCCAATCACAGCAGTGTTCTACAGTGTAGCTACTATGAAATAGCGTTTTCGCTGCGGTGAAAATTCGCGCGCAAAATTAATTTGGGGCTAAGAAAAAACTCCAAGATTGTTTTTCTTAAAAAAAAAAAAAAATAAATAAAAGATGACCTTAAAGGGCCACCAAAAATAATAATGGAATAATTATTTATGAATACCTATTATATTTTTATCAGTCGTTTGTGTCACACTGTCTTCCCTCGTGGCACTTAGAAGAACAGGAAAATAGGAAATTTCTGGTGTTTGTGGCGAATCCTTCTGAGAAACGTCACCTTCGTCCTGCCATGGGCATCTCATCCTGGGCCTGTCGCGTTGCCGGCTGCTGTTTGGGGCTCACTGTGTGATTATTCCATAATACCTATACGGGGTCAAATAAAGTTAGCTAGCGAAACTTCACAAACGTGATGGGTACCTATCGATATCTAAAGATGATAAAACAATTAAAGCTGGCCGCGACTTTCTCAGCGTGAAATTTCTTGTCCCCCCGCCCCACCTCGTCGCATCGCATCGCCTGCCCGCGATACTACTTCGTTTTCTTTTTTCTTTTTGCTTGGCTCCTAAGAGCCGTAGCGTCATGTTAGCTCATAGCCTTCCTCAAGACTTGGTATATCATTCCTAAAAAGAATTTTACAAATCCGATCGGTAGTTCCAGAGATTAGCGCGTTCAAACAAACAAACTCTTCAGCTTTATTGTTGGTATAGTTAATAATAATAATAATGTTTATTCACAAGGAAGATGTATATTTTTTAATCAATTAGAGTGCTTAATCTAGACTTACGGTACACAAAAGTATAAGCATTTGAGGCCGAACTAGCCATAGCCTGTATTTCAGCCCTCAACACCGACCCCCTGAGTTACAAATTAAATATCTCTATTATGACAGTACCATGATCCAAAAAAAGTTATACGTAGATATAAGATTGTATGTTACGGGTAGTCGCCCAAAGTCTGACAACCAGTCTTATCAAAAGGTATCGTATTACCCAGTAACTGTGTTGTTGAGGTCAGATAGCAAGTCGCTGCATGTAAAATACTGGTATTCAGCTGCATTCGGTTAGACTGGAAGCCAACCCTAACATAGTTGGGAAAAGGGAGGCAGATGATTATGACGTCATACAAATCATCTTTAAACTATAAATCACACTATAACACTAATATTATTATATAAAGGCGAAAGTTTGTGAGTGTGTTTGTATGTTTGTTACTTCTTCACGCACAAACGGCTGAACTGATTTGGATAACGCCCATGAAGTGTGAAAAAAAACCCAGGCTTGGCGCAAAAGAAACGTATCTCAGATTTTTAATATAAGCGTGTAATAAAATGCCACACAGGTGGCATTATCGAAATAGATGGCAGGCAAAATGTAAAAAAAAAATACTATTTGTTTAGTGGCAGGGTTAACATTCAGGTATTTCAAAATGTAATTAAAATAGTCGAGAGTCGAGCGATAGAGTCCCGACAGCGAACCGAAATGGCAGTGTCGTCGGCGAATAGAGCCAACTGAGCCTTTTTACTATTGGGAATGTCACTGGTGAACAGGGTGAACATAAGGGGGGATAACACAGATCCCTGGAGGACTCCGGCTCGGATGGGGTGAGTGGAGGAGAGTGCACCCTTGATGCGGTAGCGGAACGTGCGGTCCCACAGAAAGTCTCGTAAGATGAGCACGAGACGGTCTGGCACTCCTAGTAGGTAGAGCTTATATAATAAGCCATTGTGGCGGACTTTGTCGAATGCTTTGTTATGTCAAATGTCTGTGCTTTTTATCCTGTCTGTATCCTTTACGGCGTTTGTAGACGGTAAGAAAATTTACCGTGTCTGCGGCAGACAAGACAAATTCTTCGTGTACACGACAAGAATTTTGTCTGTTATAATAATAATAATAATAATAATAATAATAATATTCCACAACTTTCACACAACGCCATCTAGTCCCAAACTAAGCGGAGCTTGTGCTATGAGTACTAGACAACTGATAAACATACATATATATTTCTAAATACATACATATCACTATCACTACATAGTATAAAACAAAGTCGCTTCCCTGTCTGTCTGTCCCTATATATGCTTAGATCTTTAAAACTACGCAACGGATTTTAATGCGGTTTTTTTTAATAGATAGAGTGATTCAAGAGGAAGGTTTATATCTATAATACATGCATAATATAGTAGAGAAACATTGATAATTTTAGAGGTTTCTAATGTGATGTCGTAAATAAACACATTTTTATGCGCTTTCATTGTAAACGCTGGCTGAACCCGTCGAGATGGATCAAAATAATGTACTACATTATTGTACAACTTAAAAAGGTCTAAAAAATGTCCGCGATGGTATATGTCTATCTCTTAGGGATAACCCACAATAACCATTTTTTATCCTATACTTTTTACGAGAAATAATGGCTCTAAAATTATCAGTGTTTCACCATTGCACCCGTGCGAAGCCGGGGCGGGTCGTTATAGATAAATTACACCCAGACAAAGAACAAATGATCGTGCTCAACACACAAACATTTGTCCTAGGTGGGAATCGAACCCACGACCTTGGGCATAGCAGTCAGGGCCACTGACCACTAGACCAACAGGCCTGTCAGCCTGTTCTACACACGAAACAACGTTCTCCGGAACAACGTTCACCGCGTCGTGTCTTGCGCAGACAAGATTTTTTCGTGCACCGCTGCGAGCAGTGTACACAGTTATTTTCTAGTTACGACACGAATTCTTGCGTAGGCCCGGCGTATTTTCTTACCTTGTACAAGCGCCCTTAATGTATCTGTTTGTATATGAGTCCTGTTACTTGCAAAATTTGCACCCTAATTGCGTAACACACCATTGCTCTCAATTTGAATCATTTTGAAGCATATTGCTAATCTATTGCTCCATATGTTCGAAAAATGTGTCTGCTCAACAACGTAAATAACGCAATGAATGCTGTTCAACTGTCAAAATGAAACCCATTGCTACTGATAGTATGTTACGCAATTACCCTGCAGGTTATAACGTCCCCACCGCCACAGAGAGGATGACTTGGGAAGGTTTTTTGAATCGGCCACGCTGGCCCAGTGAGGGTCCGGTGCAGTGTGTTTTTTACTTGAATTAAACTAATTTTATATATTTATTAAAAAATAATCCCTGCCAGTAAACAAATAGCATTTTTTTTTACATTTAGCCATCGATTTTGATGATGCCACATGTAACATTTCATTTCACATTTATATTTACTAAAAAAATTGCGATACATTCCGTTTGCGCCAAGCCTGGGTTTTTTTTTATTTTTGATCATCCTTTGGCACACACCTAGATAGTTTATAACCAGGATAAACTTTTTATCCTGATATTTCCACTGGATCGACACTTAGGCAGGTGAAACCACGGGCGCAGTAAGTACAACGTGTAACGTTAAATGCGCAAAACCTGAAAATAGTTTGATCAGAATAACGAGCACAATTAATTGAACCACTTTTTAAAATAGGTCACATTTTTCAAAAAATCTTCATTAAAAACGTTGCCGTGTCTATTTATTAATAGGTCAAGCAAGCCAATGTCAGCGCGGCGCAGCGCGGCCCGGTGACGACTCCTCCCTCGGTAAAGCGTCGTCGCAGACGCAAGAAACGATCAGAATGGCCCGTAAAACTAAAACAGCACATAAAACCTTTACAATTCTTTTAATGACTTATTTTCTCTCTGAAATAGGTCAATTGAATTAAAAATCAGTTTAGGTGTCTGAGGTTTTGCGCATTTAACGTTACACGTTGTATATATTATAATAAAGAGAAAAGATTTGATTTTCTGTTTGTTACGCTTTCACGCTAAAACGGCTGAACAGATTTGGATGAAATTTGGCATATGTGTAGACCATGACCTGGATTAGGACATAGGATATCCCACGGAATCGAGATTTCCTTCAAGGTTTTGAGAGCAGTTGTGATGAAACAAATTAAACAAAGTAATGCTCCTGTCTGGGTCCGAACCTACGACCTACAAATCGTAAGTTGCGACGGTTACCACTGGGCCACAACTGCTCTCAAAACGGCGTAGGAAAATATCTTGAGGAAAACGGCAGTCAAAAAAAAAATTCGAAGACATCTGGCAACCCGCAGTGGGGCCGCGTGGTTACCGCTCGCTCCCTCTCACCGAGAGGAGGCTGATTATGCTATGATCCAGACTTATGCGGTTGAAGCCGCGAGGTGCAGTTAGTCATAAAATAAATAATCAAGTATACAAGCCCATTCAAAGGAGGTCAGTAGATGAAGCGGTTGAGAGAAAGATCTCGGATTCCCATCATTAGCTTTGTATGGTAATTAGTAGTTAACTGTAGAAAGAAAGTGAACTGCACATACCTACATGATGCACAGTATACCGGTTCAAATGAAATTAGCTAGCGAAACTCCTCAGACGTGATGGGTATCGTAAAAAGTAATTAACCCTTAATTGCATGATTTTTACTTCTTAAGCAAATTAAAGTTATTTAGACGTAACCACAGAACTATATATCTATATCTGTGGACGTAACATAAGCTCTATAGTAAGGAAAAAATATATTCACAAAAATACTTTTTTTTTTTAAATGGCTTGGTGGAAATTTACATCTTTATGTAATCAGAACGAATCTACTGGGAACAAAATGAGTTGAATATCTCTAGCAATTGGGGAATCCCCGTGCTCTGTGGAAACGAAAATATGGCATTGGATTGGTTGATGTAAATTTCTATCAAGATGCAGTTAAGGGTTAATTTGATGATTTTCTTTTTTATGGAGTCGTCGACCGCAATTATTGTAGTCACTTGGAACATCAGTTTAAAAATCATGTTTTTTTTTTTGTTAAGTTCACTGAAATATCGGTACAAAAGGAAACAGATTTTCTCAACTCATACTTCAAGTAACAACACTCCCAGCGGTTGTTGACCCCCCTAATTTTTTTATTGATAACCGTCACGTATGCAGAGTTTTGACAGGCCGTGGTGTCCGAGGCCGTTGACATCTTCGCCACAGTTACAGCGATGAGGAGAACAGCAAGGAGCTCCTAGTTGCAGGGAAGCAACGAGGCGGAAAGGGACAATTTCAACTAATTTCTGACCCCGCTCCCCCATACGTAAGAAAAAATAAGACTTGAATGAACCCCTCCCCCCTTTGAATCATACGTAAGATTAGTATCTAAAATAATCTAGACCCCTCCCACCCCCAGGTAAGAAGAAATAAGACTTGTTCGGACAGAAATTGTCTTACGTAATAAATGAACAGCCCAAAGTCGTGTCGTCGAACAAAGTGCCTATGTTGGACGAAGGTAGTACATGAAGCCAAAGACCAGCAGTGCTATTCTGTAAAAATCTAACCGTGAGAACTTAGGTGAAGTGAGTGGGAAGTGGGCTCTGTCATTCCGTAATGGTAGGGATTGACACTATTAAGTGTCAAACTTCACTTATGATTTCACGGTGAGATTTTTACAGAATCGACCGGCCGACTCCCACTTACGTAACTCCCACTTTCGTAGTTAGAGGGAGCCAGCAGGCGCGCACGCTCCGCCGGTATGTTTTGTGTTTCGTTTTGTTCAGCAGTGCGATTCTGTAACCATCTCACCGTGAAAACTTAGATGAAGTGAGCGTGGAGTGAGCTGTCATGTCACTGATACTAGGGATTGACCAAGCATACATTTACAATCATAATCGAGATTTTAATAATATTTATGTGCTAATTCTATTGATCATATTTTTATATAATTTCAACGCTAATATTTTAGTACAGGACTAAACTAATATTTATCTTCTGTCCTTTTCTTAATGAAATAGAAAGAAAAAGATGCACTGAACTTAAATTTAGTTTAGTTTGTGAACAACACAATCGGCACAAATGTCAATGTAATATAAATAGTTTTTATTTTAATTAATGTAATTGATATTTAACCGATTTAATCACTACATAGTATAAAACAAAGTCGCTTCCCTGTCTGTCTGTCCCTATATATGCTTAGATCTTTAAAACTACGCAACGGATTTTGATGCGGTTTTTTTTAATAGATAGAGTGATTCAAGAGGAAGGTTTATATGTATAATACATACATAATATAGTAGAGGAACACTGGTAATTTTAGAGGTTTCTAATGTAATGTCGTAAATAAACACATTTTTTTGCGCTTACATTGTAAACGCTGGCTGAACCCGTCGAGATAGATCAAAATAATGTACTACAGTATTGTACACCTTAAAAAGGTCTACAAAAAAGTCCGCGATGGTATATGTCTATCTCTTAGGGATAACCCACTATAACCATTTTTTATTATATACATTTACGAGAAATAATGGCTCTAAAATTATCAGTGTTTCTCCATTGCACCCGTGTGAAGCCGGGGCGGGTCGCTAGTTGTCAATAAATAAATAAACGGATAAAAAAATTTGCTAAAACCTACTCTAGGCTCGGCGTGGTTTTTAGGGTTCCGTACTTACCTCAAAAGGAAAACTTCGTTGTTTTTTATGGCATCTCGTAGTTGACCTTGAGCGGTCGTGACGCCTTAAGCGAACTCAAAACCTCCGGCCAAGGGGCCTCAGCGGGGTCAAGTCCCTCCCAAACAACAATCCTGGATACATCACTGTCTTCTCATAATCATACGCCTGCTGGTTTGTTCACAGTTCTGGGAGATAATATCAGACGAGCATGGCATCGACCAGACGGGCTACTACCGCGGCGACAGTGACCTGCAGCTGGAGAGGATCCAAGTCTACTACAATGAGGCGGCTGATGGTAAACTGGACCCTACTTGCGTAACACACTTTTCAATCACAATCCAAGGGTTTTCATTGCTTCATAGGTTTGAAAAAATTGGCTGCTCGATAACGTAAATAACGTAATGAATGTTGTTGTACTGTCAAAATAAAAGCCATTTCTATTATGAGTGTAATACATGAATATATTTTCTTTCTTCTGATTTTCTTTAAGTCTGTGCTAAAAAGAAAAATAAATAAATAAATGAATATCGATCTGCCGGATGTTTTACCCGAATTGCCGGATTTTAAGAACAACAATTGCAGAAAATGGATATTTTGGCCGCAAAATTGCCGAAAACTGCATTCTCCATCTGGAATCCACGACTTTCTTGTAAGGGGGGGGGGGGGGGGGTGCCGTTACAACTGGGCCACCACTCCTCGAGTCTATTCAGTAACATACACAGACAGGTGTTTTCCGCGAAGGTTTTCGGCAGAGGTGTGATTATAGTACACGCCACATGTCGCCAACTATGTGTAAGTCTCATGTAATAGGGGGAGAGCATATTGATTGCCGTCAGCCAGACACAAATCCAAACTCCGGGATGCTACTGAGAAATACCTGAAGGAAAAACCCAATAGCACTTTGCAGGAGCTGGGAATTCCCAGGACCTCGTGCTCAGCAGTAGCCTTAGCGACCACTACAACAACGAGGCAGTCTTCCAGCAGTGCGATTCTGTAACCATCTCACCGTGACAGCTTAGGTGAAGTGAGCGTGGAGTGAGCTGTCAGTCTCATCCCACCTGATACTAGGGATTGACCAAGCAAACATTTACAATAATTATAATCGAGATTTTAATGCATAATATTTTTTATGCCAATAACTAAGCCAGGCACCCACAAAATAGTAATATTTTGACAACTAAAATAACTACTTGCTTTGAAATTATATAAAATGATCAATAGAATTAGCACAAAAAATATGATTAAAATCTATATCCCTCTCGGATCAAAATGCTTTACCATAGCCCATATTACATGACAATAAAAATGTTCAACAAGTTACCGGAACAAATAAAAGAAGAAACCAAATTCAACCAATTTAACAGGAAATTAAGAGACTATCTAACACAAAAATGCTTTTACTCGGTCGCAGAGTACCTAGAAAAAAATGATAATAATTAGTAAATACCGCCCATTGTATATTTTGTAGTGTTTGATGTATTTTTTTTATTTTTTTATGCTAAAATTATTTTTATTAATATGTTGCTGTGCCCTAACCGGGTTTCATGTTGGAACTTATCTATTCTTGTAAGAACTAAATGTACACATGAATGCAATAAAGAATTTGAATTTGAATTTGAATTATATTATGATTGTAAATGTATGCTTGTTCAATCCCTAGCATCAGTGGGATGACACTGACAGCTCACTCCACGCAAGTTTTCACGGTGAGATTTTTACAGAATCAACCGGCTGGTCTATTCAGTAACAAAGTCACCGTGACAACTTAGGTGAATGTGAGCTCGAAGTGTACTGTCATTCCACCTGACAGCTTTTCATAATCACAATGAGGCTCTAAGTGTACAATTAATTATTTCTCAGGCAAGCGGTTTGTTCCTCGGGCAGTACTGGTGGACCTGGAGCCAGGGACCATGGACGCTATCAGGTCCTCGACCTACGGCCAACTGTTCCGACCTGACAACTATGTGTTTGGGCAAAGCGGCGCCGGTAAGTACCAAGCATGATCATCATCATCAGCGGCCAGACTATTTTTCAAATATGTCGGGGTCGGTTTCCAGTCTAACCAGATGTAGCTGAATCGGGTATACTCGGCTGCAGTCGGTCGATGACGCTGAATCAAAAAAAAAAAAAAAAAATAGTTTGGTTATTTTTTCCCGATTACGGTGTCGGTCCCACGGAGAAAGTGGTTCAGCTAGATGGTTTGTAGCTGTACAGCGTACCAAACCCTTAAATATGAGCACACCTTTTTGATACATGCTGTATAGTCGCCCACATTCATTCTCAGAACATTCCAACGACAAGTTCTTCATTTCTCCGCATCTCCTCTATCATCACATACCCCGTACCTCCCATATCTCATACCTCGACAATATGTTTTTAACCGACAGACTTTTTTGTCGTGTTGCCAGGAAACAACTGGGCGAAGGGACACTACACTGAAGGAGCTGAGCTGGTGGAGTCTGTCATGGACGTAGTGAGGAAGGAGGCGGAGCCCTGTGACTGTCTACAAGGTACGTAACATCGCGCCTGTATTTTCCGAAGGATAGTCAGAGCAGTGGTAGGTCAGTGGTAACGACTCCAACTTATAAATTGTAAGTCGTGGCTTCGAACCCACGCAGGCACTTTACTTTGTGTAAATAATTTCATGACCACTACTCTCAAAACAGCGAAGAAAGAAAGAAAGAAAAAAACGTTTATTCTGCACAAACAAAACGCACGTTACAAATAAAAAACAAAATAATAATAAAAAATGAAAAAAATAAAAAAGACATAAAATATACAACGTAGCCAAAAGCCTCGTACTCAAGCGCTTGATGTCAGGGCCAGGGACCAAAGACAACACATACATTAATCAGGATGCGCCCGCGGCACCGGCAGATGACAACTAAACAATAACAATCAAAACAAACTGAAAAAAAAAAATACTTTTGTAACAAACAATAATAATAGAAGGAAAACATCGTGAGGAAACCGCCATGTCCTATAACCGAGAATTCGAAGACATGTGACATCTACCGACCCGCACTGGGTCCGCGTGATAATTACGGGCCCTCGCGAAGACAGGAGGCATGTGTCACAGCAGTGGGAAGATTATAGGCTGATTATCAGAGGTTCAGAGCACGGAGACGGCTCGGCGGCCATTGCTGGAGCAGGCATTGTCACCACTCTCAATACAAACCAAGCGTCTAGGGCCACGGTACCATGGGACTGTCACACTCATTGCGGTCATTGCATACACATTAATGATTATTTTTTATGATAATTCTTAAGTAGTTAAATAAAAAAGTATATAATGTTGTACAGACGCCAGCATATCAAGCTACCCGAAACTGTCAGATTTCCCCAATCAACTTTGAACCTCATACTTTAGCGATAAAGTTGAAAATCTATTAAAGGAATTTGACAGATAGTAGTAGCTTGGTGTGTTGGCGTCTGTACTCCAAACATTTGAAACTAGAATTTCAAATCATAATGTGGCATCTAACTATGTCCACTAACTTTTGGAGGGCACTCTGTATGTCGCAGCCGACAAGCTTAATTAGCCATTCAGTTAACTGTCTAGCCGTTTCACTAAATGGAGTTCAATGGGCCTGAATGATATTCAGCCATTCAATCAAACAGCTAGGCAAATGAGTTGGATCGCTAATGCTTAACTAATTGCCTAGCCCAGACATTAAAATTGGCGTTTGATTGAAGTTGTTTACTGTAGTTTTGGAAAATATAAAAATGACAAAATGCATGTTTATTAACAACGGCCGTAAAAACTGTGCAGTAAACTAAAGTGAGTCTCTATGTCTATCATTCATAGACGAAATATCTCATCATTCGATGTACTCATCAATACAAAAAACTTTTACTATGGGACTAATGTTTTGACAATTAAAATACTAGGTAGCTTTGAAATTATATAAAATGATCAATAGAATTAGCATAGCAAATATTATTAAAATCTCGATTATGATTGTAAATGTATGTTTGGTCAATCCCTAGTATCAGGTAGGATGACACTGACAGCTCACTCCACGCTCACCTTTTTTTTTTTACTTTTTTTTTTTTCTTTTTTTTTGTTTCGGGTTGGAAAATCCTCATGGATGTTCGCCGCCCTGGGGCGGGCGGCGGGGTCTGTCAGACTCTTACTGACTAAAAACCACCCCGGTGTTCCCTCTCTCACCTACGCCGGGGGTCGCGGGAACGAACGATACTTCCGCAACCCCCGGCTGGTGCTGGCCCGCACCTGCGGGCCTCCTCGTGTCGGGGGGGGAGTGAGGTGTTAAACTCCCCCCGCGACGTCTAAGAAGCGTGGAACACTACGCGCGCGTGGAACTCTACGCGCCGCCGCCTCGGGTCCTGATGTGTGGGGGGCGACGGACGTCCCCAAGTCCGTCGTCCCTGGGTCCATTTAGGGGGGCTGGAAGAGGGCGTTGTCCGACTCCACGCTCACCTAACCTAAGTTTTCACGGTGAGATGGCCACAGAATCGCACTGCTGAATTCATGGTTACAGCTAGCGCACTGCTAAAAGATCTCGTAGTCACTGTATGTGTCTTAACTTTATCCAGGTTTCCAGTTGACCCACTCCCTGGGTGGAGGCACGGGATCAGGACTGGGCACGCTACTCCTCAGTAAACTTCGTGAAGAGTATCCAGACAGGATTGTCAATACTTTCAGCGTGATGCCGTCGCCCAAGGTGAGTTAATATTCGGGTTAGTTCGGGGTAGTTTGTACACGGGCAGTCTATGGGTCAATTATGCTAAGAGATCGCTGGATGTCCTGCGCGTCCAATATAACAATGCTTTCAGGATGTTGTTGAGACTGCCTCGTTACTGTAGCGCGTCGGAAATGTTTGTGCAAGCCCGCACCGACGGCTTTTATGCAATTATACGCAAGAAAACGGCGTCGCTACTGAGCAGAGTGAGGGGCAGTCGAAACAGCATCCTGAAAACTGTAGCTGGGAGCCTCCGCTCTCCGATTGTACAGCAGTTTGTGCGGAGGTTGATTTGTACTAACACTAGGCAGGCAATAAGTTATTTTTTTTGTATGTTACTAGTAACACTATATGTATACTTGTGTCCGAAATAAAGTATTTCTATTCTATTGTAATATTTTAAAAACGAAAGTACACCTTACACTTCAGGTCCAGTTGTAAACCAGCGTCAGGCACTAGTTGTCTGGTATTTCTGCTGCACAATCAGAGTACAATGTTCTTACTACAGGGATACAGGCCTCCTCTTTCTGTGAAAGGGAGAGGGCCGTTTTCCATCACGCGGGCCCAGTGCGGGTTGGTGGATGTCACATGTATTCTATATTTTGGTTCTAGGACATGCCGGTTTCCTCACGATGTTTTCTTTAACCGTTTTGAGAGCAGTGATGATGAGATAATTTACACAAATTAAAGCGCCTGTCTGGGTTCGAACTCACGCCCTACAACTCATAAGTCGCACACTGTGCCACCACTGCTCATTTCTGCTGAAATAGGCCTATTTATTGCAGCCGTGAGGCATACTTTAAGGAATTTCCTGCGAAATTCAAATTTTATTACATTTTTTTTAACACGTTGACTGCCGGACAAATTTTCTATGGTTTGTCCGAAGCGCCAACATGGACTTTTTATTATACGATGCATATTATGATGAAATATAGTTACCAGCAAATAATATGAGTTCTAAAATCATGTTTGAAGCATTTTTTGTGGTGGGGGTCACCGGTGCCCCCCACGGCGCTGTAGGCAATTATTACGATAGTCTTTTTTTTAAACAACTAGCTTCGGTTGCTAAGTGATTACTCTCAGTGCTTAATCTTATTCAGTGCGTTCCATGAGCAAGTAGGTGCGTTTGTTATATTTTATGTACTTTTAGTACTGACCTCCCCGCCGGTCACTGGTGACCCCCACGGCGCTGTCGCAAAGTCGAGTGCCGGTCACCCGTGACCCCCACGGCAGTCAATGTGTTAATGCTCAGTACAGTCGGCGGCACGTAACTTGGCAAGGTTTTGCCGCAGTGGGAATAAGTTTGCGCATGTACACTTAGGGCAACAAAAAAAATATCACTTTGATTGCTTGTAATTATTCTACGGTTATTTCCATAATTTATTTTAAACACATCTGTTTAGAAGAAAGTGAAAGAAAGGAGAGGAAAAGGGGAGGACTCTTACCAAGTTATGTGCCGGCTACTGTATCTGCACCCTAATTGTGTAACACACTATTGCTCTCAATTTGAATCATTTTGAAGCATATTGCTAATCCATTGCTCCATATGTTCGACAAAAGTGTCTGCTCAACAACGTAAATAACGCTATGAATGTTGTTGAACTGTCAAAATGAAACCCATTGCTACTGATAGTGTGTTACGCAATTAACCCGCTTCTACTTGCAAAAAACGTAAGGTGAATGTCGCAGGCTCTTAGCGCTTCCTCCTTAAAGCTCTTACGATATGGATTCTTGTTACTGTTTCAGGTCTCCGACACCGTGGTAGAGCCGTACAACGCCACCTTATCAGTCCACCAGCTAGTTGAGAACACGGACGAAACCTTCTGCATTGATAACGAAGCGCTGTACGACATCTGCTTTAGAACACTTCGTCTCGCGTCACCTACTTATGGAGATCTCAATCATCTTGTGTCTGTGAGTATCCGTAACATCAAGTATCAGGTAGGCAGAGATGCTTGTACATCTTCATCATCATCAGCTCAGCCTAAAGACATGGATGTCTATGCCTATGTCCAGCCATAGAGGTATGAGGAACATAGTGTAAAGATCACTCATCCTCCATACAAAAGGAAGGACTTTGTTGTAGATGCTGCTACATCATCTTCGCGTGCTCGTGTTTCCGATGATAAACGATGAATGATAAAGCGTTAACTTGTCTTGAGAGATCAGAGGGGTTAAGAACTTTCGCGTTCTCATTTCAGTCTCAATTTGTCAAAGAAAGTTGGTCCCAGCTGTAATTAGTAGATCTTTGACAGTCAAATTCAAACTTTGTTTCAAATAAACCACTTACAGGCATTTTTGCATTGTCAAGGGGTCGGTCAGTCAGAAAGATGAAGCTAGTTGCCCATTCCAAAGCATAGTAGGTACCTGTGGAGAAGAACGGACTAGAAACTCCACGGACACTTTTAAATCATAAAATGATTACAAAATATTGGTTACATCATTCATGTTGAAATTATACATGTGAGAACGATGTAGAAAGACGTGCACGTTAAAAGCGTCCGTACTAAAAAGATAAACGCTAAGTATTTGCAAAAAACGTAAGAAAAATTGAATTTCGCGGACTGCCTAACGCATCCCTCATAAGTACAGGAATCGGCCTTCTGTAACATTAATAACCTAAACCCGTCCTTAACTAGTATGTACTATAAAGGTAATAACAGACTTGTCTCTTTACAGCTGACAATGTCAGGCGTGACCACATGCCTTCGGTTCCCAGGACAGCTGAACGCAGACCTCCGTAAGCTAGCTGTAAACATGGTCCCATTCCCAAGGCTTCATTTCTTCATGCCAGGTAAGAATTTCATTTACTTTCTATTTCATTTTTAACCGACTTCAGAAAGGAGGAGGTTATCAATTCGGATGTTTATACAACGTGTAACGGAAAGGGGGTATCAACCCTGAAGGAGGTGAATGTGCTCATGAAACTCAACAACTTTCCCCAAAGAACATAGGTCGAAATATGAAAAAAAAATTTGGCCCTCCCTTACAAAACTGACTACCAGCTGATTGATTTACTATGGGAGGGCCAAATTTTTTTTTCATATTTCGACCTATGTTCTTTGGGGAAAGTTGTTGAGTTTCATGAGCACATTCACCTCCTTCAGGGTTGATACCCCCTTTCCGTTACACGTTGTATAAATATATATATTTTCATGTATAATTTCAACATGAATGATTTACGTAATGAATATTTTGTAACAATTTTATGATTTAAAAGGGTGTCCGTGGATATTCTTGCCCGTTCTTTTCCATAGATACCATATATTTTACGCTATGGAATGGGCAACTACAAAATTATTACTATAATAATAATAAATTTATTTTTTCAAGTAACTAGGACTCACAGTGTTAGTAAACTTAAAAATTATGTCACTTTATTTACATTTAAATTTATTTCATACCGTGGGAAATAGCACTGCAGTGATTTATGTACTTACAATCAAACCTGTTAGCGGTCATCTTTATGATATTGTTGGAGCTGGTCCGCACTCTTCGCACCAGGGATGCACACCTCATTCGCTTCGTTGCGTAAAAGCAATTTATATGCGCGTCTGCGAACATTCCTGATGCGCTACAAAAACAGGGCAGCTCCACCAATACCCTGAAAGCGTTGTTGTATTGGACACGAAGGGCGTTGTACGACCGTTGGGTATATCTAGCCCACAGGCTGCACTATAGCTTCATCTTTCTGACTGATCGACCCCTTGGCAATTCAAAAGTGCATGTAATTGGTTTATTTGAAGAAATGCTTTGAGATTGCCCATCTCGCCGCCGGACGACAGACACTTCCTCTTCCAGTCCTTGACGCCACTAGACAGCGACTGAGTCAAAAGCATTGCCATCGATTGCCATGTGACGCAATTACCCCGCAGGCTTCGCGCCGCTCACAGCGCGCAACAGCCAGGGCTACCGCGCGCTCACCGTGCCCGAGCTGACGCAGCAGATGTTCAGTCCTGTCAACATGATGGCCGCCTGCGACCCGCGACACGGCCGCTACCTCACCGTGGCCGCCATCTTCAGAGGCCGCATGTCCATGAAGGAAGTCGACGAGCAAATGTTGACGGTGCAGGATAAAAACTCCAGGTGAGTGATCAATATAGGGTCAAATAAAAACTTTTTACTAAAAAAAAAATATTATTTTTAAAGGCCGTTGTTTTTTTATTATTTTTTTTTTGGAAAAATGATTTTATTATTCACTTTTTCGCACAGTTCGATCGATCAGGTTAAGCTACGCTTGCCGCGGTTGGTCCGTGGATGGGTGACCATCGTTACATACCAAGATTCCTTCATGCCTCGGAAAGCACGTTAAGCCCTTGGTCCCGCTGACATTCGTGATGAATCCTTGGCAGTCGTTACGGGTCGTCAGGAGCCCGAAAGTCTGACAACCAGTCTTACCTAGGGGTATCATATTACCCAGTAATTAGGTTGTGGAGGTCATATAGGCAGTCGCTCCATGTAACCTACTGGTATTCAGTTGCATCCAGTTTCAGTGGAAGCCGAACCCAACATATGTAGTTGGGAAAAGGCAGGCAGATGATGAGTTTATTTAGTATTAAAAGATTTTTCATTCCAATTAACCAATTGCAAAAATTCCATTTTTAAATTATGTGGTATTTAAGTTTATGCAAATGGATAGTGGTCCTTCCAAGGCACGGACGGGTCTCGATATACAGGGTGAAATTGAAAACATGCGACAAATCGAAATGGGAGATTGTACTCATCATTATGAACAACTTTTACCATGGGACCAAACCTGAAATTGAAAAAAAAAATCAGCTGTTCCCTACATTTTCACGAGTTGTGCGAACATAAATGTAGGAACAGCTGATTTTTTTTCGCGATTTCAGGTTTTATCTCATAGTAAAAGTTGTTCACAATGATGAGTACAATCTCTCATTTCCATTAGTCGCATGTTTTCAATTTCAACCTGTATAATGGATGGTCACCCATCCACGTGATTACATTCACTTGTTTATTACTTAGTCCGCGTCAAATTTCTTGCTCTCAGACTTGGTCCCATAGTGAAAGTTGTTCATATTCATGGGTAGAACACTCTGTAAAAATTTGGAACCTGTAAAAAAAATCATCCAGTATTGCATAATATAATTTTTTTTTTCTTTCTGTCTGTTTCCAGCTACTTCGTGGAATGGATCCCGAACAACGTGAAGGTGGCAGTCTGCGACGTGCCGCCGCGCGGGCTGAAGATGGCGGCCACGTTCGTCGGGAACACGACGGCTATCCAGGAGATCTTCAAGAGGATATCGGAGCAGTTCACCGTGATGTTCCGTAGAAAGGTACACACATGATAAGCCTATAATATTCCCACTGCTGGGACACAGGCCTCCTCTCGGTGAGAGGAAGTGGGCCGTAATCCACCACGTGGGCCCAGTGCGGGCTGGTAGTCTTTGAATTTTTGGTTCTAGGATATATATCGGTTTTCTCACGATGTTTTCCTTCACCGTTTTGCGAGCAGTGGTGATGAAATTTTTACATAAAGTAAAGCGCCCCGCTATCCATGTAGAAATAGCGAGTACCGCTTCCTCTCCCCAGCGAAAGCACTAGGAAGTGGTGAAGGGCGGGGGTGCGGGGGGACTGTCTTATGTCATTTTGACGTTCGAAAAGTGCTGATTCTCAGCCTACTTTTAGGAAATCAGGATGGCAACCAACCGATTATCATTTAAAGTTAAGGTTCGCGACCTGTTGCGAAGCCGGCAGTATCATCACAACGCTAATATTTTCTCATTGTTTGTGTTATTTCTTTTTAGTATATTCATGTATATTTATTTGTGCGTATATTTATATGTATTTAGGTATATACATATATTATATTTATAGTTGTTTATGTGGTTAAGGTGGGTTTTTGCTTAGCAGGAATTTGGTAACTTGAAATGCGTGTATGCTTTATGACTGTTTTATTGCGACTAAATGTGGTGGAGACATGCATACGTTAATAAACACATAGGAATCTCATAATACAGACATAAAAATAGTTTTAACTAATAAGTTTATGCGTATCTTTATATTTAAATATTTATTCCTCAATTTTCATGATTGCACCTACTACTGTTTGTTTCTGCATCACCCAAAGGTTGACTGGTAGAAAATGCCTATGGCATTAAGTCCGCCTCTGTACATTTATGTTCTTGAAGTATTAAATAAATAAATAACTTTTTTTTCTTTTTCAGGCTTTTCTGCATTGGTACACAGGCGAAGGCATGGATGAGATGGAGTTTACTGAAGCCGAGAGCAACATGAACGACCTGGTGTCTGAATACCAACAGTACGAAGTAAGTCCGCAAGCCTGACATGACACGTTGTCCTTTAGTGATAGATCGCCCGATGCCTTGTCCTGCTGGAAGCTCTTCCGGAAGGACGGGTTCGCATATCCTGTCCTTTTCATAATGAAATAGAAAGAAAAAGATGCACTAACTTAAATTTAGTTTAGTTTGAGAACAATATCTTTCGCGCCGAAGGGTAGTCTCCGCTGAGAATGGTCGCCATGACTGAAGTTCGGTCTCGAGGACTTTTTTTAATGTTATGTAAATCTTTGTTACAGGAAGTAGGGGTAGACGATGCAGAGTTTGACGAGCAGGAGGAGGAGGAGATTGTTGAGGAGTACCCTGATGAGGAGTAGCTTCCTCGGTCAACGGAACTTTTCTAAGGGTGGTGCGCTCAGGCACCCAGTTCAATTCAAATTATCTTTAGTATTTTGACATTCGCTGTCATCAGTGTCAAAATGTATGCTGCGGGGTGATTGCGTAATACACTATCAGTAGCAATAGATTTCATTTTGACAGTTCAATAACATTCATTGCATTATTTACGTTGTTGTGCTGACTTTGTTGTGCGCACATGATTGCGGATAAGTACCTAGTGTCGCTCTGTGTCCAACTTGTTAGCTTTTTTAAATATTTTTGGGACAAAATATAACACGGTGTAAAAATTATTGGAATCGATTCAGTTACTTATTCTGAATAAACTATATTCAGGTTTGTAATATACTAAAAATAATGTTGTACATGTATTATAAGTATATATTATAGTAAACAGCTTGTATGTGTATTATAGGTTTTCAACCTGTTTATGTATTTGTGGACGTTTTTTATGTATAACTCAATCATTTTATAGTTTTTGTTTTTTAATCATTGTTCGGCTCAACCAAAGCACCTGCCATCTAATCTCTTCACCACCCTTGGTTGACTGGTAGAGAATGCCTAAGGCATTAAGTCCGCCTTTGTACCTTTTTGTTTGCGAAAAGATTAAAAAATAGAAATGCGCAGATTTGGAAATACGCTTTCATCCCCGAACTCGTTTCGCGATTTTTCGCGTCAATAGGCGCCCGGGGCTCGTGCCCTACTTGCGCCACCCAAGTCACGCCTCTGGTGATGTTGCCAATGGGCTACTGCGGGTGTTGCCAATCTCTGACTAGCTGTAGTGACTAAACTATTGCATCCTTATATTTGATTGATCTTTTTCTTTATTTTTTTTTCTGTTCTTTCTCTGCGTCATGTTTACAAAAAAAAAAAAAACGTTGTTTCTTTCTTTCTCTGCTTTCTATTAGGTGTTCGTATGAAGACTGGGAACGTCATTAGATACGCAGTTTAATTTACTGTCGTATTCTCGTTTCCACCTTTTGTATCATTTTAGTTGTCATCAAACTTGGCCCTGTGACATTTGCGTATTGTACGCCATTTTTGGAGCTTTGAATTTGCCCATAGACGTACACTTGGAAAATTCAACAATTCTGACTGTAAGATTTAGTTTCTAAGCGTAGGTAATAACATTATTATCAAGTATTTAGTGGACATAAGCAAAAAGTTAATAATAAAACATTAAAAAAAAAAGTTTTTTTTTATTTTTCTGTCACTCAAGTTCCACCTGCGGGTTTGCCAAAGAGCAATGGAGCGCAGTATTTTAGGTGTTAAACGAAATGACAGAGTACGAAACACCACGCTGCGCTCCAAAACAGAGATCCTAGATGTAGGCAAAAGGCTGCCAAGCTGAAATGGGATTGGGCAGGTCACGTCGGCCGCATATGCAGTGACCGCTGGTGAGTCTCCACACGCCGCGGCGCCGGCTGCCAGGGGATGGACGGTGTCGGACCCACGAAGAGGTGGCGAGACGCCAGGGCTGGATCGAGGTGGCTCAAAACGACAAAAGGATGCCTGGAAGGATTTGGGGGAAACCTTTGATCAGTAGTTGGACAGTGTAGGCTAAGTAGTAAGATTCAGGATGTTGTTGTGAAATGTTTGCGCAAGCCCACACCGACGGCTTTTATGCAATTATACGCAAGAAAACGGCGTCGCTACTGAGCAGAGTGAGGGGCAGTCGAAACAGCATCCTGAGAACTGTAGCTGGGAGCCTCCGCTCTCCGATTATACAGCAGTTTGTGCGGAGGTTGATTTGTACTAACACTAGGCAATAAGTCATTTTTTTTATGTTACTAACACTATATGGATACTTGTGTTTGAAATAAAGTCTTCTATTCTATTCTATTCTAACAAGGAAGGTATCCCGACGTGTCACCTCCGATTTTTTTGTGGCTGATATATGTTATTCTCCATCAAATTTTAAGAGACACGTATTTTTTTTTTACTGTTTTTTCCAAAAGACCAAATGGATATATTAATATCCATTTGGTCTTTTGGAAAAATATTAACTAGAAGTATGTAAAACCCTCAAACTGCCCCGAAAGGTGGTAATGTTTAGGGGGCTATTTCACCCACAAAAAAGGCGCGTTGGCAAAAAAAAAAAATACGTGTCTCTTAAAATTTGATGGAGAATAACATATATCAGCCACAAAAAAATCGGAGGTGACACGTCGGGATACCTTCCTTGTAAGTAAAAAAGATCAGCCGCTCGATTCTGTTAGAATCTCACCGTGAGAAGTTAGGTGAAGTGAGCTGTCATTCTATCTGATGCTAGGGATTGACACTAATGACTACTCTCTTTAAGCTCACTTCACCCAAGTTATCACGGTGAGATTTTTACAGAATAGCACTACTGCCGGTTGATTCTGTAAGAATCTCACCGTGAATTCATAAGTGAAGTGAGCTTGAAGTGAGCAGTGTCAATAGTGTTAATCCCTAATGACAGCTCACTCCACGCTCACTTCACCCAAGTTTTCACGGTGAGATGGTTGCAGAATCGCACGGCTGAAGTACTAAAGTTTTGTACGAACGACGACATATCAAGCTACACATTTCCAGTATAAGCTGAGTTCTCATTGTACGAAAAGCCAACTCAATGCGAGGTAAGTTAAAACAGGAAATGTATTGCTTGATATGATGTCATGTGTACGTGTACGAACGAAGTCGCGCGCAGAATGTAGTAGTTAATATAAGTCTGAAGTCGCCAACCCGTCTTTAGCGAGCGTGGTTATCAATGCTCGTGCCTTCTCAGTATGAGAGCCTGTGCCATGCAGTATGTCAGTGATAGACTATCTTGGAACTTTTGATATCGTGGTTGGAGAAGGTTGTAAATACCAAAACATCGCTCTATAAGGACTAGGAAAAAGATAACAACATTGAGATTCTGACTTAGTTTCGGTTTATTTTAAAACCCCACAAAATAGTAATGTTATGGCAACTAAAATACTAGCTTTGAAATTATATAAAATGATCAATAGAATTAGCATTAAAAATATTATTAAAATCTCGATCATGTTTGTAAATGTATGCTTGGTCAATGCCTAGTATCAGGTGAGATGACACTGACAGCTCACTCTACGCTCACTTCACCTTCAGTGAGCGTGGAGTGAGCTGTCGTTCGCTAGGGATTAACACTATTAAGTGCTCACTTCACTTATGATTTCACGGTGAGATTTTTACAGAATCGCACTGCTGACATGTTTATTAACGTCTCATGTAAAAGAGGCGAGAAAACGCAACCGCTGAAAGTAACGTCCTGGGTTCAATTACCCGGTTGGAAGAAGGTGTTATTGGATTTTCCATCTGGATTTTCTCTGACTCATCTCGAGAACTTGTAAACACTATATAATGTTTTCCCGTGCCCCTAAACATAGAACTAACGATGAACAAGATATTTAAGTACATAAAATCATTTTTTTATTGTTTTCCCGCTTAATGCGCACGCGCATGATCTATATACGTTCCAGTCCCCAAGTGTCATTTGTCGTTCATTCGTCAACTGCGACGGACGTGTCTTAAATATTATCAACGATGAATTATTATTTATTTAGTTTAGTTTTAAGTGCGGTGCTAGTATATGGGTGTGCTGGGCCATTTAAAGAGCTACTGTATTCTGATTGGATAACATGTGAGTGACGTCATTTTTAGTTTGTCTTGTCAATACCGTCAATTAGATGTAGATTACCTTCTATTGGTATTGTTGAATCCTAATTTATTGACGAATCAGTTAGTAGGATAGAATCCTTTTCCTTGTTGTGTGCATAGAAAACTTTTTCTTGTTAGAGACGAATTATTTTTTTTTCCTTGCATTAGTTTAATTAGCCCCGGAAACCGTACCTATAAACCGTGAATGTTACAATTTCTAGTTATAATACTATAATAATAATAATATCGTTTATTTATAAAAATGGTGCAGATTTACAATAATATACCTTAACAATTATATGTAGAGGACACAGTTGCTCATTTGCCTGAACTAGGTAGAACCTGTGTTTCAGGCTAGAAAGGTGCTTAGAATTTTAAAATATAAAAATACAAAATTAAAACTGAGAAGACTAATTAAAAACTGATATTATCTTAAAAACTAACATGTTTTATTTACAGACAATGAGTAAATCCTCTGTCTCACTGTATGATAAGCTAAGTAAAAATTGCAGAATAATCTTTTTACAGACGTAATTATTTAATTTATAGATACTTAATTTCCTATTTAATTTATTGTATAGAAATGGGCCTAAAAATGTATAGAATCTGTTTGCAAAAACATATTTAGAGGATGCATTTGACTCACATACAATATCATTCCGTCTCTTATTAGTGCTTTGGATGTTATAGGAAAGCATGGTGTGCTGTTTTAATACCAAGTGCGTTATGAAAAGCTGGCGAACAGTCAGCACGTTACAGGATTTGTATAGCAGAGCTGTAGGATAGAGAAAGGGATGGAAGTTTGCTACTTTTAAAATTGCTCTCTGTGCTCTTTCAAGAGGTAGTAAGTAAGTTTTTGGTGCTCCACCCCATGAAGTAATACAGTACTGTATTATAGATTGACCTAGGGCCAGGTAAATTTGTGAGACTAGTTTCCTATCTGCAATTACTCGCAATTTTTTAAAAACAAATATTAATTTGCGCACTCTTGTAACCAAACTGTCAATGTGTGGTCTAAATGAGAGCGACTCGTCTATTAGAACCCCGAGATATTTTATGTTACATGTTTTGAGGATACAAGGACACTTACATACGTTGACTGAGCGGAGTCCGCAATGATGGGCATACAGATGAGAGTTAGTAATATTAAGATGCGGTTTGCGGATGCAGAAGTGGATATATTTTGTCTTGTCGGCATTTAGTGTTAGTAAGTTGCTTTGAAGCCAATTATACACAGTATTGAAACCTATTTGAGCATATTCGTACAATTCACTATTTGTTTTAGCGGTGAATATTAACGCCGTGTCATCTGCATACGATATAATTTTGCCATGTTTAATATTTAAATTACACAAATCGTTGATATAAATCAGGAAAAGGGTGGGGCCTAGAATACTTCCCTGGGGAACACCAAAACCTGTGTTTTTTTGCTCGTTGCTACTAATATTGTCAATTTTAACACATTGATAACGATCGTCTAAGTAGTCAGCAAAAAGTTTCAGCGGCGTTCCCCTTATTCCTAAGGCCTCTAATTTGTACAAAAGCGTCGAAACGGAGACTGTATCAAAAGCCTTCGCCAGATCAAGGAAGATCCCCAGGGTCTGGTTTCCTTTACCAAGTTCTTCTGAGACAAAATCTGTTAGACTGTGTACTGCATCGGCTGTGGATAATTTCGCTCTAAAACCAAATTGCGCAGATGATAAGAGTTCATTTTTCTCTAGATAGTTAACTAATCTACTGTTAATAATTTTTTCTAGTATTTTAGATATTGAGGGGAGTAGTGATATTGGCCGATAATTGTTTACTAGGTCTTTGTTTCCGGATTTGAAGATAGGGATGACAATTGCTTTTTTTAGACATTTAGGGAAAATGCCTTCAGAAAAACACATACGAAAAATATGGGTTAAGGGAGGTACAAGGATATGCTTAAAGAGTTTAAGGGTCTTATTGCTAATGTTATCCCATCCAACAGCACAGTCATCTTTTAGTCCACAAATTATTCGGGTAATTTCTTCTTCGTCGGTGTCTAGCAAGGCAAAAGATTTTAGAGTACGTCTATTTTCACAGTTGAAATTGATTGTTTAACCTTGCATAGAATACGGCGCTATTTTAAATCCTTAAATACGAAGATGTTTGGAGGGGCCCGTGGCTAAATAATAACAGCCGCACAGGTCGATCGAACAGGTTAAGCTACGCTTGCCGCGGTTGGTCTGTGGATGGGTGAACATCTTCACATACCGAGACCCCTCCGTGCCTCGGAAAGCACGTTAAGCCGTTGGTCCCGGCTGTCACTCGTGGATCTTTGACAGTCGTTACGGGTAGTCAGATGCCCGAAAGTCTGACAACCAGTCTTACCAAGGAGGATCGTTTTACCCAGTAACTGGGTTGTGGAGGTCAGATAGGCAGTCGCTCCATGTAAAATACTGGTATTCAGCTGCATCCGGTTAGACTGGAAACTGACCCCAACATAGGTGGGAAAAGGCTAGGCAGATGATGATGAAATACGCAGATGTTTGTTCAAGGCTATTGCAGAAAAAGGATTACGATGTCTGAAAAAAACCATAGACAGGGCTTAGTACTTAGTACTTAGAGGCCTGAAAATATTTGCACACATAATGAGCCTACAATTACCCCCACTGCTGTGATACAGGCCTCCTCTCTGTGAGAGCGAGTGGGCCGTAATCCACCACGTGGGCCCAGTGCGGGTTGGTAGATGTCACATGTCTTCGAATTTTTGGTTCTAGGACATGCCGGTTTCCTCGCGATGTTTTCCTTCACCGTTTTGAGAGCAGTAGTGATGAAATTATTTACTCAAAGTAAAGCGCCTGTTTGGGTTTGAACCCACGGCCTCGTAAGTCGGAGCCGTTACCACTGGGACAGTCACTGGCACACGATATTTCCAGTATAAACGGCATTTAAAAAAGCTAGAATCCCTCGCAACAATAAAGTAATATCTCTTTACTCCATCTGAATACTAACCCATTGAATGCCGACTACGTAATATTACGTAGATGGTGTTAATAGAAGAGGCCAACTAGGTGTTAGTACGTAGATGTTATCTGTTGATTATAAGGCGATCTATGCTATTTGGCCTCCCGGGACGGTCATTTTTATACTCTTTGGCATCTCACGTAGTTGACCATATGTAGGGTGGCCACCGATTATGATTTGATATTTTACCTCGGCATCGGCATTAAATGGGTTAAACTTGTAACAATCACAACAACATCTCAGAATCAATGTCAATAAAAACATGTCAAAACTGTAGGGAAATTAGAGGTTTTTTTGACAGACTTAGACTGAGATCTGACTATGAACGTTCTTAAAATTACGAGAATTCCCCTCAGGTGAACACAGTTATGGAATAAATGTATCTTTATCTAACATAAGTCTTAATACATAACAAAATAAATTATACGCTGACATTGATTTAACTTGCACGTCGGGTAGTCTTCAGGTAATTGAGTTTTATTGATGTAATTTAATAATTAAAGAAAATTATAGGGCTCTGTTTTCATCACAATCGTTATGTACTTAATGTGACATAATGATGGATGGGCTATCAAATCAACCTGTCTTATATGGCAGTTAAAATGTAGCACATCATTTTGCAGCTGAAGTAGGTATGAATGAATATAGTGAATGAAAAATTTTTGAAAAAAAAAAAACAATGAAATATGTCACCTAATTGGTTTAAGAGTTTCGTTTAGACATCATTGTCAATTATGTCGTTATCTATTGATTCCCTTCCTTTATTAAACGTATCCTGTTTACGAAAAATTCCATCGTCAATCAATACGTTGTTTTAACTTCCAGGTGACCACGACAAAACCCTGGACATCGACGTCAGCGAGACACAGATCTTCTTTTACGACTTCCAGAACAATTTCAACCTGACGTTTCCCATCGACAGTGCCGTCGAGGGCATCACCTCCAACTACAACTTTGATATCTCCAGAAAACTAGTGTTTTTCGTGCCAGGATACAAGTCAAATATTAACGAAAACACTGAGGACCTCCTTCGACAGGCATTCAGCACTTTACCAAACATATACCTTATAATAGTAGACCATTCAATCTATACCTCAAGAAAAGGAGGAAATGTCGCCAGTTACGAACGCGCAGTCACAAATGCCTACTACATCGGAAGGGCACTAGGAAACTTCCTGGCTGGACTCCACGCAAAAGGTTTCCCCTCAAATAAAATCCACTGCATCGGCCACAGTTTAGGCAGCCAAATGCTAGGATATACGGGAACTAGATACACTGAAGTCACGAAGGAGAAACTATGGAGAGTGACAGGCTTAGATCCAGCCGGTCCTTGCTTCTCGAACAGTTTTGTCGAAGACCAGATCAGGTCTGGAGTTGCGAAGTACGTTGAAGTTTATCATTGTAATGCTGGAGGCTTGGGAACTACTGCAGCACTGGCCGATATCGATTTCTTCTTCAATGAAAAAGGAAATAAGCAACCTTCTTGCCATGAAGGTTTAATACCAATTAAAAGAGAGAGTGATGCAGCCAGTTGCAGTCACAAAGCATGTGTAAGATATTATTCTATGTCGGTACATCTACAGAATGGGTTTCTGGCGTGGGCCTGTGATTCCTATGACAATTATTCTGATGGTAAATGCGCGGCCAATGAGGTGACTATCGCTGGTTATAATAACCCTGGTGATGCCACAGGTGTGTTTTACGTGTCCACAGAAATGTATGGAATAGAATAATCAATGGAGAACCACGATTATTGATATGTTGTATGGATTTATTGGAATTTTATGCACAAGCGTTGAATTGTATTCACTTGTAATGTTTACTGTTTTGTTTGGAACTATGCATAATTGTGTATTTGTGTAGTTATTCTTTACTGCGAAACATTGGTTTTCACTATACCTCTACCTACAGTTTAATTCTGGCGTTTGCATCCTATGTAAAACTAGCAGCGCCCCGAGGTTTCAGTCGCATAAGTTCCGATCCCGTGGGAATATCGGGATAAAAAGTATCCTATGTGTTAATCTTCGTTATAAGCTATCTGTGTGCCAAATTTCATCAAAACTGGTCCAGCCATTTGAGCGTGAAGAAGTAACAAACATACACACACACACACACACACACACACACGCACACTAACTTTCGCCTTTATAATATCAGTTTGATTGTTGCTTCTAAAACATGAACAATTGTTTTTAAGTAGTTTTAAGCGATATTAGATAAGAACAATCGATAAGGAAACTATTTTGTTAAATAAAAACCACATAAATTAATTAAACTAGTTTGGGTAACGACTTTTGTTAAGTGATTCCGTACTTATACCTACCTGGATAAGTGAATGAGTGGCGATACTGAATAGAGTGGCGATAAGGTTATAACAAATGTATCTTACATCTTTTTTTCCTTTCTTTGAACATACACAATCTATAAAACATAACCCTATCTTTCCTATCTTTGTTGTCGCGCAGTGGGGTAAGCATAATAACAATTGCTGCCATGCTAGGCGAGGTACCTTTAATGTGTAAATATTTAACATCATGTAATAACGTTAAAAATCTAGTTGCAATCTCATCTCAGCGACAATCAATGTCAAAAACTTGTCAAAAATGGAGGGAAATTATTTAGTGGCATTTTTGACAGAATGAGACAGATCAAACTGAACGTTCTAATCGAAAATTACGAGAATTTCCCCTCAGGATGAATACTACTAGGTCAACGACCCATAACCGGCAAAGATAGTTCATACGTTCAAATTCCGCTCAAATAACGTGCTAAAATGTACTTGTTTGCGCACTTTTTTTTTTGGGTGGGAAATTATCAAGTAACTTCTCCCGCTCTGGGCGGAGCGGGAGGGCGTGTCAGACTTTTACTTATTAAAACCCACCCGTGTTCCTTCAGTTGCCTGTGCCAAGGGCCACTTGTTTGCGCCCTTAAGAGCGCGCCACCACTACAGACCAACGCGAGCGATTTCGATTCGCACCTCTCGCCCCGCCCGCACCCCTATACAATACGCGGTGGCATGGCGCGCGGATCGCCAGCGCCACGCACCGCAGCGGCGGCCGCGGTCGAGTTCGAGTTTGAACGGCGCGGTGACCTCGGCCGCCCAGCTGATCAACAGCTATCTGTGCCGCAGACGGCCCGGGAACATGCCGATTCTTGAATTTGACCTTGATTCGTATGGCAACAAAAACGTATTCGTAAAAAATTACCTGTCATTCAAATAAAGTTCAAATTCACGGAAGTATTTCCACAGTACGACGGATCGATGAGTAAAGCATAACATAGCTGATAAACAAACGAGCTCATTGTTGGTATACATACTTATTGGAAGCTCCGTTCATAGACCAAACAAACTGACATACTTTTCAGTTCTTGTATTCGTGTGGACTGTATTCTTGCTGGTCTTGATAGGCATAGGTTATTTTAAGTAAAATAAAACAACGCACGTTAGTTTGCTTGCGGTAGATCATATAGACATTTATTTAGACACAGATCAAAATAGTCACTTTGTGTTGCCATAGACACATACCACAAATATAGTATAGGTAAATAGGTACAGACGCAAGCACATCAAGCTACTACAATCCGAAACTTTGAATTAGGACGTACCAAGTTTCCACAATTTATTTTGCAGGAGATCTAACGATTTTCATATGAATTCAGCGATAACATGAATCATCAAATTGTGTCGATTGTGTGACACACACATATACACACGTGACGGACACGTGACCCACACAGCTATACACACGTGACAAACACACATAGGTACAGAAGCGACACACCCATACACAGTTGACACATACGTGACACACACACACACACACACACACACACACACACACACACACTACTACACACGTGACGCACGTGCAAACACACGTGACGCACACGTGACCCACACCTATACACACGTGATTCACATGCATACACACGTGACACGCACGTACATACACGTGACGCACAGGCGTACACACGTGATACACACGTGACCCGCACGCACTAACACGTGACTCACACACATACACACGTGACCCATCGCCAAACGCACGTGACTCTCATTCATGCACACGTGGCACACACACACATATACACGTGACCCACAACTATACACACGTGAAACACACATACACACGTGACACACGTGGGTCACGTGTGTGTCTTACGTGTAGATGTGTGTTTGTGTCAAGTGACCCACACGCATACACATGTGACACTCACGTGACCCACATCCAAACACACTTGAACCACACGCACACACACGTGACCCACACGCTAACACACGTGACACACACGTAGCCCACACGCACACACACGTGACCCACATTAATACACACGTGACACACACGTGACCCACATTCATACACACGTGACCCACACGCAAACACGTGACACACATGTGACACACACGTGACCCACAACCAAACACGTGGCTCACATTCATGCACACGTGACCCTCACGCACACACACGTGATTCACACGCATACACACGTGACACGCAAGTGACCCGCACGCACACACACGTTACCACACGCATACACATGTGACACTCACGTGACCCACACCCAAACACACGTGACTCACATTCATGCACACGTGACCCACGCATACACACGTGACACACACGTGACCCACACGCACACACACGTGACACACACGTGACTCACATTCATGCACACGTGACCCACATTCATACACATTGCGTGACACACTATCAGTAGCAATGGGTTTCATTTTGACAGTTCAACAACATTCATTGCGTTATTTACGTTGTTGAGCAGACACATTTTTCGAACAATTGGAGCAATGGATTAGCAATATGCTTCAAAATGATTCCAATTGAGAGTAATAGTGTGTTACGCAATTAGGGTGCTGTTGTAACGTCTCGTCGATCTAATTTTATGTAAGGTTAAACGTCATTATTTTAAGATAATTATGATCACCCCATTTATGTATTTTTGATCTTTGTTTGCTAGCAACTTACTAGTAATGTTTATTTCGATATGGTATGTTGTTTGTACAAATCCATTAAACATTTAATTAGTGAAAGTTTATTTTTATTCAAAGTTACAAAGTTAGTTTGAGGCAAGATGGGGTATTGATAATAATGAGCGGCAAAATTAAAAAAAAAAACGGAAACATTCTACCATAATGGTCCTCGCCTTAAGGATTGCTAAAAACAAACAAAAGACCAAACACTCAGTCAAAACACAAAAGAGTAATGATTTATATTTGAATCAAAGAGCATTTGCTTATATTGTAATGATGTAAACCACAATTTTTTGACATCGTCAGAACCTTGGGTAGGTGGCCAGCTCTGTGGACGTTGGGCTCACAATGCTTGTGCTGGCGTGGACAATGAAGGTCTGGAGGAAATGCACATTCGTTTGTTTTGTGAGAATAATTAGCCTTCCCCATCTTGCCCCATAGTATGGGGCAAGATGGTTTTTCATAGTATTCCTATTAATAATTAATTATTAAAAAATGTGATAAGTTGATTTTGCAAAGACTGTACAAAATTATAGTTAGATTAATGACATAACGTGCCATACATTAATAAGAGGAATAAACATAGTGATTATGCTGTATTTTTGTTATAAAAACTAAATTAAAACTTAGATAAATAAAAGTGAAATAGTATGTTAGCAGTTTTATTTGCAGACAATAAGTAGGTCTTCTGTCTGTGTATAGTCGAGGGTTAGTAAATACTTAAGTATTTTTTTTTTTTACAGTTATAGTAATTTAGTTTATAGATACATAGTTCTATTTATTCCTGCAATTTTATATTCCTTTTCGTTATTAATCTCAAGTTTAAGAAGTATTTTGCTATAATTTCTAGATTCTAGAGCCTTAAGTTTTATTTATGTCTGTAATCTATATGGTGTACATAATAAAGAGTATTCTATTCTATTCTATTCTATTCTATTATTACTCGTATGTGTTATCACCTATTTCTATGATTGCTGGATAACCTGTAATTGGCGATTCTGTGAGTCCGAGGCTATTATTAAATACCTATAGTACTTAAAAAAAAACTGGTATTCAGCTGCATCCGGTTAGACTGGAAGCCGACCCCAAAATAGTTGGGAAAAAGGCTAGGCAGATGATGATGAGTACTTGAGTTATATTATACATACATATAACCTGATGGTGTACTTCGTTTGTCGTCTCGGGTATCGTCGCATATTCCACAGAGCCTAAAGACTAAGGTCTTCAATCAGTGCGTCCTGCCAGTTATGACTTACGGGGCCGAAACATGGATACTCACTCCATGTCCTTTAATTCAAGGTCACTCAGCGAGGTATGGAACGGGCTATGCTTCGAGTCTGTCTGAGTGATCGAATCCGCAACGAGGTGATCCGGCAGAGAACCAAAGTTGTCGACGTAGCTCACAGAATAAGCAAACCGAAGTGCCGATGGGGCGGCCATAATACCCACAGAACCGACGAACGTTGGGGTAGACGTGTTCTTGAGTGTAGAACGCGAATCTGTAAAAGTAAGGGACGAACTCGGGGTAGGTGGAACGACGATCTTCGCAGGATGGCTGGTAACAGTTGGAGGTAGCAGTTGGATGAGAGTTGCCGAAAATAGAGTTGAATGGCGTGCAATAGGAGAGGCCTATGTCCGGCAGTGGACTGCTGTAAGCTGATGATGATGTTGGTGTACCTACCTTAATAAATCATCATCTGCCTGCCTTTTCCCAACTATTTTGGTGTCGGCTTCCAGTCTAACCGGATGCAGCTGAATACCAGTATTTTACATGGAGCGACTGCCTATCTGACCTCCACAACCCAGTAACTGGGTAATACGATACCCCTTGGTAAGACTGGTTGTCAGACTTTCGGGCTTCTGACGACCCGTAACGACTGTCAAAGATCCACGAATGATAGCCGGGACCAACGGCTTAACGTGCTTTCCGAGGCACGGAGGGGTCTTGGTATGTGAAGATGGTCACCCATCCACGGACCAACCGCGGCAAGCGTAGCTTAACCTGATCGATCGACCCGTGCGGCTGTTATTACTTAATAAATAAATATCAAAAAAACATTTGCAAGTAACAACAGATGTCTGTACGCAGGTACATTAATTGCTATAATAACCTATTATAAATATTGAAATTAAAGATGTCAAATATCATAAGGACAAACTACAAAAGGCAAATAAGCAATTTTAAACATTGTCATATTTATTTGTTCAGTCTGTATTGTCATATTTATTTCTTCAGTCTGCAACAAGAAATGCATTCGGTGAGCAGTTATCAGAGTGGTAAGTCACAATACATTTTATTCGTAAATAACTGGCGTGCAAAAAATCGAGCAGCCCGTGATTTGAAATAAAGGGCTTTGTAGTTCCGTGGCATACTGTCCCGCCATTTTGAAAATGAGCTTTAAAGATCCGTGGCTGAGAATCAGCCTAGTTAGTTTGTATTTCTTCAGTAAATTACTATTGGACAAACTAAGGAAACGACGACGACCACACGATAACGTCATTTATTGTTATTAAATGTGTTTTCATTATATTATAATAAATAGTACAACCCAGATGATAATATCCATAAAAAAAAACGATTATTATTCTGTCTCCTAAGATACAGCCGGTCAATTCTGTAATAAATTCACCGTGAAATAATAAGTGAAGTGAGCACTTAATAGTGTTAATCCCTAGCGAATGACAGCTCACTCCACGCTCACTTCACCCAAGCTTTCACGGTCAGATGGTTACAGAATCGAACGGCAGGACTACCTAGTTTAGGAGACAGGATTACATGACCTGTGTAGATTTATGTAGATAGATATACCATATAATGAAAACACATCTTGTACATTATGTTCTTGTGTACATCATGAATCTTGTGTGTATCATAAAATATTTTATTATTATTATTAAAAGGGAATAATCAATAAAAAATAGTAGGTATTCAAAATAACTTGAAACCGACAACAAAATAAACAAGTGTGTAATACCTTTCCAGTCACGTCATACATTTTTGTCCATCATCCTTTCTGATGAAAAAACCCAGTAACAGAAAATTCAAATAAAATTGGTTTAATTTCCTAGTGACAGCTACAATGCGACTGATCGCTGCCATCCAGCGGCGGCCCGGCCTAGCGCTCGCAATTGCAGGAGTCCTCGCCTTCAGCCCAGTATGGATGAGCCTCCGGTCCCTTCCAAAACAGAATCTCCCTCCATTGACCGCTTTAAATCGTCCCCCACCGATTCCTGTCCACTCAAGACTGCTTCCTTTTCGGTACTGGAACCACCGGTCGTTATACCCAGAGAGGTATACCGCTAGTTCCTGTATGAACATTCCTTCTGTCAGTGATCTGCAGTACGCGGCATGCTCTTGGCAACTCCTCAAGGTTGACAACGGGAGTGTATATATCTATGGAGCTTACTATGATGATCGGTTTGAAGAACCGATTGTTAGGATTTTGATCTACACCGATGTGAGTCCTGTGCCAAAGCTGTTCTGTCAATTGTGGTGAGTTCTGTTTTGTAATCGTTTCGAAATTTCTGTTACCCCAACCTATCCCGTGTCAAATTTCTGTCACCCCGACCCATCCCGCGTGAAATTTCTGTTACCCCGACCTATCCCGCATGAAATTTCTGTTAACCCGAGCCATCCCGCGTGAAATTTCTGCTACCCGGACCCATCCCGCGTGAAATTTGTTCCTCTGACCCATCCCGTCGCATAATTCTGTTCCCCTGACCCATGCCGTTGCATATTTCTGTTCCCCTGACCCATCCCGTCGCATAATTTTGCTCCCCCTGACCCATCCCGTCGCATAATTCTGCCGCCCTGACCCATCCCGTCGCATAATTCTGCTCCCCCTGACCCACCCCGTCGCATAATTCTGCTCCCCCTGACCCATCCCGTCGCATAATTCTGCTCCCCCTGACCCATCCCGTCGCATAATTCTGCTCCCCCTGACCCATCCCGTCGCATAATTCTGTTCCCTTGACCCATGCCATCGCATATTTCCGCCCCCCCGACCCATCCCGCATCATCATCGGCTATTACTTCGTTTTCGCTTAGCGTTATTTCTGAGTTTTTTCCCTTTTGCTCGGCTCCTCTGGGTCCTAGCGTGACGTTCAGTATCCTATAGCCTTCCTCGACAGTTGGGCTACTTATTAAATGCAAAAAGAATAGTTTTATTTGATAATTAGCTACGCTTGCCGTGGTTGGTCCGTGGATGGGTGACCATCTTTACATACCAGACCCCTCCGTGCCACATAAAGCACGTTGTTCCCGACCCTTTGTCCTTATGATATTTGACATCTTTAATTTCAATATTTATAATAGGTTATTATAGCAATTAATGTACCTGCGTACAGACATCTGTTGTTACTTGCAAATGTTTTTTTGATATTTATTTATTAAGTAATAACAGCCGCACGGGTCGATCAATTAGGTTAAGCTACGCTTGCCGCGGTTGGTCCGTGGATGGGTGACCATCTTCACATACCAAGACCCCTCCGTGCCTCGGAAAGCACGTTAAGCCGTTGGTCCCGGCTATCATTCTTGGATCTTTGATAGTCATTACGGGTCGTCACAAGCCCGAAAGTCTGACAATTTGTCTTACCAAGGGGTATCGTATTACCCAATAACTGGGTTGTGGAAGTCAGATAGGCAGTTGCTCCATGTAAAATACTGGTATTCAAAGGCATCCGGTTAGACTGCAAGCCGACCCCATCATAGTTGGGAAAAGGGTAGGCAGATGATGTATTTAAATAAGGCATGTATTTAACGCGGCGACAGATTAATCTGAGTTTGGGATTAAAAAATAATTAAAGACGGTAGCAAAAATAGTAGGTTGGCAGCTACTGACGGCGGATGAAAAGTAGAAAATGGGCATTCTTAAATTAAACAACGAGGTTGTATATCAAGTACACTAATTATTATCTTTAATAATAATAAGGCGTAGTCGACGGAGCCCCGCTTCGCGGGGCCCCTATTTCTGTCTGCAGGGTTTAAAGGAACCTAACACGAAGCGGATGACGGGGGCTCGTTCGCTCGCTCCGCTCGCTCACTTGAGCCCCCGTCATCCCCTTCGAACCTAACCTGTCCGTGTCGGGGTGCCCCAAGTCACGAGCTCGCTTCGCTCGCTCTTGCATCCTAAGTTCTCAAGTTCAATCTTGTGTTTTTCTGGGAATGAGTCTTCAGAGATGCCTATAGTTGCCTATAATACAGTTTGTTATCCCACTGTTAATATTAGTCGCCATGTCATTATTTTTAGTAGCAAATAGATAGTCGCCCTTTTAAGTTGTTAGTCGCCTGGAAAATAATATTCCTTTAAATAATACAATATTACTTTCGAGCGCGAGCGTTGCACCTCAAACACCCGCGAGACAGCTCGAGCGCGAGCGTTGCACGTCAAACACCCGCGAGACAGCTCGAGCGCGAGCGTTGCACCTCAACCACCCGCGAGACAGCTCGAGCGCGAGCGTTGCACGTCAAACACCCGCGAGACAGCTCGAGCGCGAGCGTTGCACGTCAAACACCCGCGAGACAGCTCGAGCGCGAGCGTTGCACCTCAAACACCCGCGAGACAGCTCGAGCGCGAGCGTTGCACCTCAAACACCCGCGAGACAGCTCGAGCGCGAGCGTTGCACCTCAAACACCCGCGAGACAGCTCGAGCGCGAGCGTTGCACCTCAAACACCCGCGAGACAGCTCGAGCGCGAGCGTTGCACCTCAAACACCCGCGAGACAGCTCGAGCGCGAGCGTTGCACCTCAAACACCCGCGAGACAGCTCGAGCGCGAGCGTTGCACCTCAACCACCCGCGAGACAGCTCGAGCGCGAGCGTTGCACCTCAAACACCTGCGAGACAGCTCGAGCGCGAGCGTTGCACCTCAAACACCCGCGAGACAGCTCGAGCGCGAGCGTTGCACCTCAAACACCCGCGAGACAGCTCGAGCGCGAGCGTTGCACCTCAAACACCCGCGAGACAGCTCGAGCGCGAGCGTTGCACCTCAACCACCCGCGAGACAGCTCGAGCGCGAGCGTTGCACCTCAAACACCTGCGAGACAGCTCGAGCGCGAGCGTTGCACCTCAAACACCCGCGAGACAGCTCGAGCGCGAGCGTTGCACCTCAAACACCCGCGAGACAGCTCGAGCGCGAGCGTTGCACCTCAAACACCCGCGAGACAGCTCGAGCGCGAGCGTTGCACCTCAACCACCCGCGAGACAGCTCGAGCGCGAGCGTTGCACCTCAAACACCTGCGAGACAGCTCGAGCGCGAGCGTTGCACCTCAAACACCCGCGAGACAGCTCGAGTGCGAGCGTTGCACCTCAAACACCCGCGAGACAGCTCGAGCGCGAGCGTTGCACCTCAAACACCCGCAAAACGGCTCGAGCGCGAGAAATCCATTTCAAACAGCTGCATTTTTTTATATAAAATAATTAAGTTGAATTTAAAAGCGTGGGGTGCTTTTTAATTAATTTTAAGTGCACTCCACGCTTTTTGAATTCAGTTTAATTATTTTTAGTGCGTGATAAAAGCGTGTTTTTAGTTTTATTTTTTTTTTAACTACACATTTTTAGCTTTTGCGTAATTTATAGAAAATTCTTGAAAACTATAAAGTCAATGAAGTTATGACGTTTAGGGGCTACTAACAAACTGGAGGGGCTTACAAATAGCTGGCTCCATCATCAGCCTCGACACCAAGTGCAATATATTGGGCTCGTCAAAACGGATCATATTACACCAAACTGGAGGAGCTTACTAGTAGCCCCTAAAGAGTTCCACTATCCATCTCCTGGCTCCATCAGGCTCTACTATCCACCTCCTGGCTCCATCAGGTTCTACTATCCACCTCCTGGCTCCATCAACAGATTTTTTACAAGCTGTTTTATTTTTATATATCCTTTCGTCGTCAGGTTTCCAGACGACAATGAGCCGCAGTTCGAGTTAGCAGAAGCGATGTACGGCTGGCTGGATGTTTGGGGGGGTCCCTTCCACGGAGTCAATGAACCCTATATTCTGGGCTGCAAGTGTAGGAGACACCCCCCAGATGAGGAAGTAGCTCCTATTGCGGTTGCCGTGGTCACTGCTCCATGCGGCGTCGCAACCAACGTCTTGGATATACAGGTAAGGTCCCTAAGTTCCTTTTTTTATTGGACAACTTTGGAAAAATCAAGCAAAGTAACAACAAATGAGGTTGAATATATTCTTAAAGAAGGATGACTGTCAAAAAATGAATATGCATTATTTAATAATACTGCAATATGCTGGTTTGTGTCTAAAAAAAGTAGCGAAACTGAATCGTCCTCCCTCGTTCTTATAAATCTTGTACAAATTGAATAGTAAGATATCGAATTTGGTGCTTTCCACCTGTTCTACGGTTGATAGCATCACGAATAAAAAGTAATTTTAACTCTTCTGTAATCTTACCTACATATTTGCTGTTTTCGAGCCGCTTACAGTGTCTACTCGTATACGCCCAAGTAATCCTAAAAGTTTTGCAACATATGATTTGCAATTTATTCTTCTTCACCGAAACGATATTAGCAACACTTTTCAGTACACGCTTATTGCCTGGCTTCTTGATTTATTATTTATTAAAACTTTATGCACAAGTAAAAAAAAGTACTGTACAAAGGCGAACTTAATTCCTGAGGCATTTTCTACCAGTCAAGCTTAGGGTGATGCAGAGAACAAAGCACATTCTATAACATCTTCTCTTGCTTTCTATTTTGTTATTGTATACTTCGAACTGTCGAACAGCCGTGCGATTCTGTAACCGTCTCATCGTAAAAGCTTGGGTGAAGTGAGCTGTCATTCGCTAGGAATTAACACTATTAAGTGCTCACTTCACTTATGATTTCACGGTGAGATTATTACAGAATCTACCGGCTGTTTTCTATTTGCTACCTTCAAACGATACATTTGGTTTCTTGTTTTTGTTATAGTTTTATACAACACTTTATTCTTATTTATATTAAAAAAACATGCAGAATCAGGGTTACAAACGATGGCAAAATTTCTTTCCCAAAACCTGTTAACCCTAAACATCTCAAAAACAAAGTTCATAACTTTTGCCAATACTTACACTACTCTAAAAACTACCCAAAACCTTAAAGTACAGATGCATTCTTGCCAAGATATAACATCTACTAACCCCTGTAATTGTTACCCTCTGGAAAGACTTAAAACAATAAAGTACCTTGGTATTCTGCTTGACGAAAGGTTGACTTGGTGCCCATACATAGATCTATTGTCAGGTAGACTACGTAAACTTATTTATATTTTTTAAAAATTAAGACATGTAGCGGATAAACAACTACTCAAGACCGTTTATTTCGCGCTGGCCCAATCAATAATATCTTATTGTATTACGTCATGGGGGGGAGCGCGCAAAACGCATATTATGAAACTGGAGCGAGCGCAGCGAGCGTTGCTTAAGGTTATGATGTTCAAGCCTTATAAATATCCCACTATTAACTTATACTCAGAATGTGATGTTTTGACAGTTCGGCAGCTATTCATTAAAGAAATTATAATGGCCCAACATAGTAAACTTAATTATAATAAAGAAATAATGAATATTAGACGTTTAGGGAGAGTATGTCCTACAATTCCGTATAACACATCCTTTATAAATAAATTCCAGTGTTTTTTAGGGCCAATGCTATACAACAAATTGAATAAAATTATCAAATTCTACCAGCTAAATAAACACTCTTGCAAAAAACTTTTAATAACCTGGCTAAAATCGAAAACATATCTAGAAATTGAAAATCTACTTATTAACCCACAATAGGAACCATAAATAAATAAAATAAAAATATTAAACAATAAAAAAATAATAGGTAATTAAAACAGTAATGTCCCTACAACAATGAAAGCAATTTAAGTAAAATAACATAATCAGAATAGAAAATCAAAAAAATGTAAAAAGTCGCAAGTTCAATACATTCAGTGGTCGAACTATTTGTTTTTTTTATGTTGACGGTATCTGGAAAAACTGTACAATGAATATGTCAACAAATTGTTATAATATTTCTATTACATTATACCCGCAGTAAGAGTACCCGCAGTTTAATCTGTTTTTTATTATATTAGTTAGTATTATTTATTGTGTTGGTTTAATGTGCAAAAGTTGTTTACAATATAGAATTGGATCTTAATGTACACGTCTGTAGATAGTTACCCGGGAAAGATCTAACGCCTAAGGTACAGGCTCGGCCTAGTTTAGGTGTTAGTGGTCATTCGAAGTGTGTTCAAATGCAGAATTATACCGACTGTTTACCAAAATCATTTTTGTAAAATATTTTTGTGTCAATAAAGCTTTTTATTATTATTATTATTATTATTATTTATCGTAGTTTCGTACATAGGTACGCCGCAATTTTGTAATAGTAATTAATTTTTTTTTGCACTTATTGGTAGCTGCTTCGCAGGATGTAGGTTCTATATCTTAGTTTTGTTCTTTTCAATGGCATTCTTTTTCGCTTTCTGTCTTTTTTTTATTCTCTCCATTTTTTAGGGTTCTGTACCTCAAAAGGAAAAAAATGGAACTCTTATAGGATCGCTTTGTTGTCCGTTTGTGTGTCTGTCTGTCAAGACCTTTTATCTCGGGTACGCGTAGAGGCATCGAGTAGAAAATAAAACCATATACTCAAATCTGCAGTCCCTTGAAGCTTTGAAAAACCAAACTTCTAAGTTAACGTAAGAAAAAGATACTTAAGATTGTCTGAAATTTAAAACAGACTTACCTTTGAGTTTGTTTCGCCATACGTATCAGGGGTGGGTAGTTAGTAAATGTCGACTTCATCTAGTTTTTATGTGTCTTAAAATTGATACCGATATCCTATTTACAGAGTTAATTAATTTCATACAAAACCTAACAACACAAAACTGTTTTCAGAACGCTCCTTTCGACGATCCTCTACAATATAGGAAAGAAGTGCCGTCACGTCGCAAGCGCAACGTCACTTCCATTGCAGTCTGCGTAAAATGGCTGCATTACAGAAATGACGTGTCAGTGCAAGTCATTGAGTGGATGCAGCTGATGAAGCATTTTGGAGCTGAGAAAGTGTATGTGGATATCGTCAGGGTATGTCTTCTATCTCTAAGCAAATTGCGTACAACGTTACGTTTTTGCTTACCTACCCTAGACCTGCAAAGTGATTAAATAGATCTACTTATCATTATGAACAACTCTTCCTATGGGACCAACCATGTTACCTGTTGAAATCAGTTAAATCGATTTGTTATTCGTCCAAAGCGGTATGAGGAACAGCAGTGCTATTCTGTAAAAATCTCACTGTGAGAACTTAGGTGATGTCAGTGGGAAGTGAGCTCTAGCTGTCATTCCCTAATGGCAGGGGTTGACACTATTAAGTGCTCACTTCACTTATGATTTCACGATGAGATTTTTACAGAATCGACCGGTAGGGCCCCAATCACAGTAAATATACAGTAAAACATCTTCATACAAACGTGCCGCTCTCGGTTTGAATGTGTGCGTGCGCGCCGCGCGCCATGTCGGCACGCGATTTCACGCACACGCTAACATAATATATGGGGGAATAAGGTGGCGGCAGTGCGGGCTGTGCAGCGCGACTGTGAGCACGCGCGTACGCTACATGACCGCTTGCGTTCGTCAACTCTCGCCGGCGGCGGCCACTTACTCGTAAATTACGAGTATCATGACTTCAAAAAGGGGAAAAAAATATTGTAGTGTTTTCGGGTGCCTCAATAATGATTTCGCAAACCCGGACTTATCATTCTTCATACTTCCTACTCAGCCAGAAATGTAAGTACCTACTTATACTTAAATATTATTAGAAAATGTGGTATTGTATTGTTTATTTCACAGTTTATTTGCTTTATTAATAGCGTAGCCGAGTCGCATTTTTCTGAATACTATGTTTAGAGCTAAAGTTTATTTTAAAAAGTCTAGTTTTACTATAAAACAGAGGATTGAGTACGAAACATCGTTTAGGTAAACGTATTTGTCGCGTAGGTATAGTTGTAATAAGGGCAATTTCACAATAATTAATATTGCAAATTAATTACTTTTGAAATTATTATTTTTTCTACTGTCTGATGTGTTGTTCAATCCAAATATGGTTCCGGTAGTCTGACGATCGACTTATTTAGTCGAATACTTGTGATCGACTTATTAAGTCGATGCGCGTATCGTCGTCTAAAATGTAAACAAATTTCGTCAAAAATAATTCTATCCCGTTTATACTTGAGCATAGTGTATCCCGTTTATACTTGAGCTTGTTCGAAAATATTAACTAAAAGTAAAAGTGACAACCCTGGGTATCAACGCAAGAGTAGGCTAATAACTCGGCGGGCGGCCTTAGATAACCTACTGTATATTTATTTACTGTGCCCCAATTCTGTATTATTCCCCGCGAAATGTTACCACGTGCAATCCACGTCAGTGTCTTGTTAACGGCAAGGAATCTAGTTAAATCTCAACCGTACGGACAACATGTAGTTTGACAGTTCAAAACACGCCATTGTGTCATAGAGCAGCTGTCGTGATTAATTAAGGAATTGAGGTGGTTTCGAAGTAAGGAATCGTTAAATGTTCATAGTGAATTAGGGCCCAGGAATGGAAGATCCCGACCAGTGACGTCAGTGTTATGTGGCGTTGCAAGCGCTTCCACAGGTCGAATAAAACAGGTCTTAACATTACAGCTGCACCCGAATACCAGAAAGGTTCTCAAATACTACGAAGACGAAGGCTTCGCGGTGGTCACGGAGCTGTCGCACCCGCCGCAAGCATCAGGAATTCAGCAGGACCGAGAGAGCCGGGATTTCCGGGATATAAGGAGAGAGCTACTGCCTCTCAATGACTGCCTGTACCGCAGCATTGGGCGGCACGACTGGCTCGCGGTGATCGACCTGGATGAGATCATTGTACCGGCTCCGTGAGTTGTACTTTACCACCTATATCTTCATAATCATTATCATTGGCAGCCCAGTTCCACACACCGCTGGGCCTCCTCCATTTGTGCCGTGACTACATTGTGTCTGTGAGTCTTGTCCAGGGATACTTCGCGATCTTCTTCTTCGGTATCTCAAAGTCATCAGCATATTGTATGATTCAGATTCATCATACAAACTCTTTCAAAACGCTTGCTAACAAAAGGGTTTTGATGGGTTTTTTTTGGAGTTCAACAACCGCTGGGTGTTTTGTTACTTGAAGTATGAATTGAGAAAATCTGTTTTCTTTTGATCTGTCAACTGCAAGCCGCGTTAAGGAATGTTCCAATAAAGTGTATTTGCAACTTTGCAGAGGAAGTACCTGGGCTGACCTGATAAACAATGAGACAGCCGTCGCAGCAGCCGAACCGGACGGTTTGCCGTTCGATGCCCTGGTCTTTCCGAACTATTACGTACTGGATGGCGCTCAGAAGAACCTAATGGCTCCGGCGAAGACTCGCGTCCTGGCTCACACTTGGATGTCGAAGTCTCCCAGTCCACCTAGTAAGTGCATATGAAATTTAAGACAGAAATGCTAGTCATCATTATCTTGCTGTTATCCTAATTTATTTGGGTTCGACGCAGCATGTCTCATATCTATTAGTTTAGTCGTTATCAAGGCTCGGTCGTCATTTTGACTGCCGTTGGCCGCGTGGTCGCAAGCGTGACTGCCAAGTGTGGGGCGTCCTGGGCTCGATTCCCAAATCATCATCGTCATCATTATCATCATTATCATCATCATCATCATCATCACCACCATCATCATCATCATCATTATCAACATCATCGTCGCCATCATCACTACCACCATCATCATCATCACCACCATCATCATCATCATCACCAACATCGTCGTCGTCATCATCACCACTATCAATATCATCATCACCACCATCATCATGACCATCACCATCATCACCATCATCGTCGTCATCATCATCATCATCGACGTCGTCATCATCATCATCATCATCATCATCGTTATCGTCACCATCATCATCACCACCATCATCATCATTACCATCATCATCATCACCATCATCGTCGTCATCATCATCATCATCATCATCATCATCGTCATCATCTAGTGATTTTGCTCATCACTAGCCTGGAGCCTGGATCTGTGGTCGGTTGATGGCAATGGCTCACCCCCTATTACAGAGGTCTTATACAAAACTGGAAAAATGTGCGTGTAGAACTATAATAGTCACACCTCTGCCTAACCGCTGGGGATTACAGGCGTGATGTTATGTTTGTCTCCAGTGATGCAGGAGAAGTCTTTTATCAACGTATCGTCAGTGACGGCTATGCACAATCACACCCCAATGTCCTGTAAGACGTATTGCATGTGCAGACGGTTGGAAAATGGACCTGCGAGAATGCTGCATTTCAGGGAGAAGTGCCCCAACGGTGAGGAGAACTGCGAGGAAATGCATGACGTAGTCAAGGAAGACTTCCTCGGAGAATGGAGAGCGCTTGTATTGAACGAAGTAAAGGAAGTGCTAGCTGTTCTAGAACTGGACGCTCTGGAATGATAAATAAATATTTATTTACTTGCTGGCCCGACAGACGGTTGTCATGTCCAAGTTTGAAAAGTTTAAAACTATTTAAACCTGTTAATTGAGAGAATCAATTCGGCTTTTGAGATGATAAAAGAAGATATTATGCGGCTTCGTACGACTACGGCAGAAATCCGACGGTGTCGCGTTTGTATCAGAAATAGGGGAGGCGTTTTTGATCAAATGGGGATTGAAGATTTCTGTATGGAGCCTGGCTGGAATACCTATTGTCGCACCATTTTTTTTTCACGCATGATATGTATACTCGTACATTTTTTTTATGACTTATTTTCTCTGAAATAGGTCAATTGAATTAAAAATCAGTTGAAGTGTCTGAGGTTTTGCGCATTTAACGTTACACGTTGTATAAATCGATAACTGACATCTATGCAAACGGAAAATTGGAGATTACTCTAAGATTTTCAGACTGATTACATATATTAAACATCTAAGCAACAAGATGTAACGACGCATGTTCAGAAAAAACGTTAATATCTCGGAAACGTGACGCTTTACGGGGATTGGTCTTATCATATTTTCTGTGTGCATTGATGTCAGCTATCGATTTAATAGGTCTCGTGCATGGCCGCCATTTTGAAAGAAAATCAAAATGGCACGACAGTAGGTATGCCACGAATCTTCAAAGTCTTTTATAATTGTTAAATACAAAAACTAATATAACGTTTGGATTTATTTCACTCCATTTTTCCTAAATTCATATTTTTTTTTACAAATTCATAGAGCTTTTGTATTACATATACTAGCATACCGTTATATAACGACCAATGACTATATAACTTTTTAAAAGCATTTGAACTCCTAGATCCCTCTTATTTTTAATACGACACATGTTGCACGACGTATGATGATGCCGTGCTATCTGGCCTGCGCTCTTACTGCAAGATAAGCCATGGCGTCCGAGGCAGACGACAGCTCCACCGCACTGGCAGCGATGCGGAACCTCCCAAAGAGCGTCCAAACGCCATAAATGAATCTATTGATAGTAACATTCGATTATTGTCGCCTTAGAAATATTACCGACCGATGCCATTTAGGTGTCTATTTGCACGACACAACTACTACTTGCTACTTGCTCGTGCTTATCCTGGGTCCATTCCCGGTTCGTGCAAAGTGTTATTACGTTTTTCCATTGGGAATTTCTTACAAGGAAGGTATCCCGACGTGTCACCTCCGATTTTTTTGTGGCTGATATATAATGTTATTCTCCATCAAATTTTAAGACACACGTATTTTTGTTTTATTTGCCAACGCGCCTTTTTTGGGGGTGAAATAGCCCCCTAAACATTACCACCTTTCGGGGCAGTTTGAGGGTTTTATTAATAGGGAGGAGGGGATAGGGGATAGGGGGGGGGATATATTAATATCCATTTGGTCATTTGGAAAAATATTAACTAGAAGTATGTAAAACCCTCAAACTGCCCCGAAAGGTGGTAATGTTTAGGGGGCTATTTCACCCACAAAAAAGGAGCGTTGGCAAAAAAAAAAATACGTGTCTCTTAAAATTTGATGGAGAATAACATATATCAGGCACAAAAAAATCGGAGGTGACACGTCGGGATACCTTCCTCGTTAGTAACAGCTCGGAGTTAGGAAGTTGGCGGTGTGATACCCCCGTGCCTCGGAAAGCACGTTGCATCAAGCCGTTGGTCTTCCGCCTGATCTTCATCTTCGCCTGATCCGAGTGACTCACTTTTTTAAATCCGAATGGTAGTTCAGAGATTGGCGCGTCGAAACAAACAAACTCGTCAGCTTTATTATTAGAAGAAAGATGCGGGACGTTTTGAAAGCGATCGCAAACTGTCTAGTCCCTTCCTCACAGATGGGGATGAGGGTGTCTTCCAGGAGTCCAAAGTATATTGAGGAGTTGGTTGTATGTATGTAAAGACAAGCCAAATAGATTATATTTTTTATTAGCTACAGGCAGATATTCAACCACGCTGTATCTGGATTCATATTTTGATGATAATCTTCTACGAGTCTACAGGAACTCTTTTCTTCGACAGACCACATGGAGACTGTAACAGAAAATATGGCTATTTGATGACTATGATATGAGGCCCCAGCACGCGCGAGATAATGAAGTGAGACTCAGATTTAAAATCACACTAATATTATAAAGGTGAACGTTTGCGAGTGTGTGTGTGTGTGTATGTTTGTTACTTCTCCACGCTGAAACGGCTGGATGAATTTTAATGAAATTTGGCACACATATATTCTATAACCAGGATTAACACATAGAATATTTTTTACCCCGATATTCCTACGGGATCGAGACTTATGCGGGTGAAACCGCGGGGCGCAGCTAGTAAAATATAATTTTATTTCAATAACTAGATGTGCCCCGCGGTTTTCACCCGCATAAGTGTCGATCCCGTGGGAATATCGGGATAAAAAGTATCCTATGTGTTATTCTCGATTATAAACTATCTGTGTACCTTTCATCCAAATCCGTTCAGCTGTTTGAGCGTCAAGAAGTAACAAACACACACACACACACTCACAAACTTTCGCCTTTATAATATTAGTGTGATTAATGTGACACAAACGCTTAGTTCTACTACAGGTCTGGAAAGACCACGAATATTTTTTTTTTTTTATATAAATGCATCTCGCAGTTCAACCTATGAGGTTTGTCGTCTGCTTAACCGGGCTTGCCTGTGGATGGCTCAATAAATTAAGGTCTCCAGCCAGCAGGATTTAAAAAAAACTTAAAAACTAAGCGACTACAAATTTAAACTCAAATTCAAAGCATTTATTTCAGATAAACCAATTACAGGCACTTTTGAATTGTCAAGGGGTCGGTCAGTCAGAAAGATGAAGCTAGTTGCCCATTCCAAAGCGTAGTAGGTACCTGTGGAGAAGAACGGGGAAGAAACTCCTCGGACATTCTTTTAAATCGAACTATTGGTGACATCATTCATGTTGAAACTATACACGTGAGAACGATGTAGAAAGACGTGTACGTTAAAAGTGTCCGTAATAAAAAGATGGACACAAAAAATAACCAGAAAATTAAAATAAGTCGTGGCAGCTAAGAGATGACCCGTCCCTACTGGCGGCGCCCGTTCGCGAACACAACGAACGGATCAGCACCATTCAGCTCAACGACTGAGCTTTCTTTACATGTTTACAAATGAGGAGCGTCGGAACGAAAACCGATATATCGAATTTACCATATTTTTCACAAATTAAAAAAAAGCTTGTAAGTTTTTTAATGTTACAAAAGTGGAAAATTATAGCATGTCAATTTGCAGTTAAAGTGACATCGATTGGTGTGTGAAACTTGACGGAGGGTAGATACTTAATTTAGGGAGATACTTGGCGGACAAGTATGGATATATCGGTTTTTGACGCGATCATTTGGATATATCGGTTTTTGACGAAACCAAAATGGATATGTCGGTATTGAACTGTATTGAATTTAAACAGACCATTGTTGAATTGTGTAAAACTTAATAAGAATTATCGGTTTTTAATCCAACAACAAGAACATGTTGAATTTAAAAATGTATTTGTCGGGTTTGATTTGACCACAGTATTTTGATACTTTTTTTAAGATGGATGTAACTGTTTTTTTAATTGATTTCTTTCCTGAAGGGTGTATAATTAAACATTTTGTAACAGAAAAAAATAAAAAAAAATAATGTCTTAATTAAGACATATCGGTTTTTATTCCGACGCTCCTCAAATGTTATCCTCACTTTCCATTGTAGGGCGAGTAGCACATGCACATCTTCAGCCCGCCGGGGCTCACAGACTGACAGCTGCAGTTGTCCTGGCACTGGTAATCAGCGTAGCACCACGAGCGCTGCCGCATCTCTGCGTCTGTAGAGAAAACCTTACAATGTAGACGTCGGACAATCGTACCGCGGCCTACTCTCCAAGTCCGATTGATCGAAGATACGGGGTCCCGAATCTGAGAGCTTTGAAGAACCGTGGCATACCTACTGTCGCGCCATTTTGTTTTTGTTTTTTCATTTTAGCTGTGTCCATGACTTTGTTCGCGTGCATGTCGGAAAACAAATTGGATTTCATGGGTTTTTAATTGCGCGGGACCCTAATTCTTTTTCTAAAATAAAAAGTAGCCTAAGTTACTCTTCGATAACATCAGCTAGCCAGTGAAAGTCCCTTCAAAAATGGTCCAGCGGGTTCGGAGATTAGCCGGAACAAACAGACAAATTATTTTTTTTTTTATTTTTTTTAATAGCGGCCACGCATGAAAGCTATTTATGTCGATAGCTGACATCTCATCATCTGCCTAGACTTTTTTGCAGCTGAATACCAGTATTTTACATGGAGCGACTGCCTATCTGACCTCCATAACCCAGTTACTGGCTAATACGATACCCCTTGGTAAGACTGGTTGTCAGACTTTTGGGCTTCTGACCACCCGTAACGACTGTCAAAGAACCACGAATGAGAGCCGGGACCAACGGCGTAACGTGCTTTCCGAGGCACGGAGGGGTCTCGGTATGTTAAGATGGTCACCCATCCATAGACCAACCGCGGCAAGCGTAGCTTAACCTGATCGATTGACCTGTGTGGCTGTTATTAATTAGCCACGGGTATGTAGCTGACATCATTGCAAACGGAAATGTAACAGGATCAAATACCGTAAAGCGTCACGTTTCGATATTGACGTTTAAAGTTGATCGCATGACAACCATATCTTTTGACCTTGCGTACACGTTGTTGCAGCATTATTATTGTAATTTATTAAAAATGAAAATGGCGCGACAGTAGGTAGGTATGTTAGGCTCCCTACACGGAGAGAAAATTCTTAGAAAAATTACTGTGCTCGTCACTGTAAAGTGAGTGCAAGTGACATCTACAGAAAATTTTCTGAGTGAGATTGGGAAAAATTCATTATTTGTCCAATAAATTTTACTGTACAGCATAAGAATTTTTACTGTGCTAGCATAGTAATTTTTCCATTACCACTCAAATGCACTCAGATGAGACAGCACAGTAATTTTTCTAAGATTTTTCTCTCCGTGTATAAAAATGGCCTTCTATAATTTAATAATTAATCTTCAATGGCCTTTCACAGTTGGAACGCTGCACCCGATTAATTAACGTTTTCGGACGGGCAAAAACACATTGGGGCGTAGACTCAAATCGTGTTGTCACTATTTCTAAGGTCGGGCCCCAAAAAAAACCAGCCAAACGCGTGATTATATGTAGATCTATAATTTTTGGAATTTTTCTTTATTATATTGTCCCTGCCACACTATGCTCCTCGCGTCGGTCATCGCTCTGCTCCTCGCGCTGCCGTGACTTTGCTCTCCAGGGGGAGACAGTTAGAACAAGCACCTCCTCAGTAAAGAAAGAGCCGCCATCTACTTGACTTAACCGAGAAACTATTAGTTTCATAATTCCCCACCCACCTAACTTGCTACGAGACGCGGCATCTATAGAAATATTATTTCACTTAGACTAGTTACCGTCAATTAGTCTCGTACGGAAAGAGGTGGACTGCACTGCTGTGTGTAAAGTGAGAATCCAGTCTTGATATTTTTTGCTAAATCGTGTTTTTATCTTTTTTCCTTAGTTCCCGTCAAGATATGTAGATAGCGTTTCGAATCTGTACGCTTCGAAATAGCACAAGAGCGCTCTCTTCTCCCGTATTACTGTTCTACTCTTTTTGCTCTCTCTGCCTCTCTGCCCACTCACTGCTCTACTCGCGCAATTAATAGCACAATTTATTGCCGAACTTTGACTCGCGCCCAAAAAACCGACAAAACAGCAGTGGGCTTGACGAGGAGTATGATGAGTAATGTTGCCACATTACGTCGTTCCTCGGTACTTCCCATGGCACTCGACGAGTGTGTGGCAGGTCTATTAGAGTTAATTATCTTTTTGTATGCACGTGTTTCTGTGACCAGTAAACCTAATTTTCTTTCTTCCAAGCGATAGCTCTGCGTCTTTGGTAAATAATTTTGGCAAATAATTTAATTTAGTGTTCTGTGTCTTATAATGGTAATTACTTTGCATAGCTTGTATTGTATTCAGTCAAGTATATTCTAACTGAACAGACAGCTGTGCTGCTGGGAAGTTTGTTGCGCCACTTCTTCTTCCCAGCGAAAGCACTAGGAAGTGGTGAAGCGAGGCCGTTTTGGGGGACTGTCTTTTGTAATTTTGACGTTCGAAAAGTGCTGATTCTCAGCCTAGTTTGAATAAATGACTTTTGATTTTGATTTCGCGGCGACAAGACGCACAGTTTGCGCCGTTACTGACCTGTGAAGGCTCCTACGGTGGCTACCAACACCACCACTGCGAACAGAGCGACTTGCAACCACTTCATGACTGACGTTAACGATCAGTTATTCTCAGTAAACAATCGAGTGTATTATTATAATCCGCTTATAAAGCAAATTATTATCGCTTTCACGACATAGCTCTACATCATTGCTACAAGGTTTTATTAAACTTGACGTGTTGTTATTATACTCACCGCCATATAATTTAATATATGAGAAAGTGCCCATACATTTTTACATGTTATACAGGTTCAAATCAAATTAGCTAACGAAAGTCAGCAAACATGATGGGTCTCGATATAATATGCATTGGTATGTACAGACGCCAGCACATCAAGCTACTACAATTTGTCCAATTTCTTTAATAGATTTTCAACTTTATTTTTTAGCTTCTATAATACGGTTTTGTTCCACTTAGTGTTGATGATGTTTTAAAAACTTCCTGTCACTGATACTTACATACCAAGTAGTTTTATATGTATTTGTGAGGGGTAGGTATAATTAAAAAGTGACAAATAAAGACTTTTTTTACAAATAAAATGTAATCGAATGTATCTGGGTCATTACATGATGTGCTCTTCAACGCGTCTACATCTTATAGGTACTCGCTTCTACGACAAACCAGTCCTCCCCTGGAAACAGAAAAGATTGTGCTGTACTTAAAGACGACGTAACAATGACTAAGAAAAGAAAATGAAAAATGGAAATATAATAAACTAAAAATTACTATTAAAGCCAAGCACGTGAAGTTGATCAGTTGAGTTGTCAGTCGTGTTCATGACCGTTGGGGTAGACGTGTTCTTGAGTGGAGACCGCGAACCGGTAAGTGTAAGGTACCGTAGGACGCCCTCAGGCTAGGTGGGGCGACGATCTTCGCACGGCGGCTGGTAGCAGCTGGATGAGAGTTGCTGAAAATCGGGTTGAATGGCGTGCAATAGGAGACGCCTATGTCCAGCAGTTGGCAGCTGTAGGCAGATAATGACTTGAAGTTGCGTTGCAGATCTCTGCCGCAACGGGCCGCAGCGCAACGCATTTTCATATAAAAAATTTCGGTGCGATGGGTGAATATGTTGAAGTAGGATTTTGACAATGCGTTGCGTTGTGCGGCCCGCTCCTATCTGCTTTAAGGTCATCATTCATTATACGAGTAACAGCACCGCACCGACAGCATATAACGTGTCATTTAAGTTAGGGTTTTAAATAAACTGCATTAAAGTACAGACGCCAGCACATCAAGCTACCCGAAACTGTCACATTTTCCCAATCAACTTTGAACCTTATGCTTTGGCAATAAAGTTGAAAATCTATTAAAGAAATGTGACAGATTGTAGTAGCTTGATGTGCTGGCGTCTGTACATTTTACGCTGAAAATGCTGAATAATGATCAGCTCGCGGGCAGCGCGAGGACCGCGCGCGCGCGTTATCGAGGAGCCGTCTCCCCGTCGAAGAAACGTCTGCAAATTCTCACACTCTCTAATGTTAGCAAAACGGTCTGTAAGCTGAAAACTAGCCATTGGCACGTATACGGTGAGCTGACCAGCTAGTAAGTGGCGCGTGAACAACAAGCTGTCACCTCACCGGTGGCGTACCAGCAGAATATTTCGAGGCAGTGACAGGCGGTTATTGCGCTGAAGCAGTGATGACCGTGAAGGATTAGATTAGTTTAGATTAGTCTTTAAAAGGCGCCGCTCCACAGCTACCCAGGTTAACTTCGCACGTGTACTTAGCTTCAACACGCGACAGCAACGACCACAAACCTCTTCGTGCACATCCTACGTAGTGGCTTAGTGGAAGGTTGACTTATAACAATAAAACTACTGCCGGGAGGACACGGCGATGCACACGCTGGCAGAGTGTGCCGCTTGGGAGGAGCCACGCCGTGCCCTCATCTCAGGAGTAGGCAGTGACCTGTCGCTGCCGGCCGTGGTCGAGTCTATGGTCGGCAGCGAGGAGTCCTGGGACGCGGTGGTTTCCTTCTGCGAAACAGTCGTCTCGCAGAAGGAGGCTGCGGAAAGGGAGAGGGAGATCTCTTCCCCTCACCCCGCCCGCAGCAGGCGCACCGGGCGTCGGCGGAGGGCGGACAACGCCCTCTTCCAGCCCCCATAAATGGGTCCAGGGGCGACGGACTTGGGGACGTCCGTCGCCCCCCACACATCAGGACCCGAGGCGGCGGCGCGTAGTGTTCCACGCGCGCCCCTCTTAGACGTCGCGGGGGGAGTTTAACCAGCCGGGCCAGCCGGGCCCAGCACCAGCCGGGGGTTGCGGAAGTATCGTTCGTTCCCGCGACCTCCCGCGTAGGTGAGAGAGGGAACACCGGGTTGGTTTTTAGTCAGTAAGAGTCTGACAGACCCCGCCGCCCACCCCAGGGCGGCGGACATCCATGGGGATTTTCCACCCCGAAAAAAAAAAAAAAAAAAAAAAAAAAAAAAAAAAAAAAAAAAAAAACTTTGGGATACACCTCAGCTTGGATGAAACGGCGATAGGTTACAGGAACAACTTGCGAACCTCGTTAAAGGACGAGACCGTAAGTAAAGGGTGTAACGGCTAGGGCAAAATCTACAAGTCCGTGATAATGTCTGTCGTACTGTATGGATCAGCGGGGTAGTGTGTGACACACTTAACGTAGCATTGGGCTTCATATTTCTGATTGACAGACTCCTTGACTATTCAAAAGTGCCTGTAATTGTTTTGGGGTAGCGTCAATTTGTCTTATTACGTTATTTGCAATTAGCAGATCGGTGTCAGGTTGAATTTTGATTTAAAACCCTGACGCTTTTGCCTCAATTGAAATAAAACGCTTTAAGTGAGTTTATGTCAGTGTAAGGAACAGTTATACAGTCGACTCTGGGCTAATATACGAGTGCCACCAGCGCCTCAACCAGGTGGCTAACCTGAATAAAATAAAAATAACCATTCAATGGATAAAAGGACACAGCGGTTCGCTAGGCAACGATGCAGCCGACGAGCTTGCCAGAAGGGGGTCGAGCATGGCACCAGTGGGACCTGAGCCCATCGTGCCACTCCCCTTCAGGTATCTACGCACTCTGGTAAGGAAACGTACCAGAGATCTACATGACAAACTTTGGACGGACCAAGGCGAGTGCAGGCAGGCTAAGGAAGCACTTCCCGCAATGGATGGCCGCCTCTCGAAACAGGTTCACCGTCTAACTAAACAAAAGCTGCGTACGGTGACTGCAGCTTTAACTGGCCACGGGTCATTTAATAAACACCTCTTTGTCATAGGAGTAACAGACAGTCCGCTGTGCAGGGCCTGCATGGAGGATGACGAGACAGCGGCACATGTGCTTCTAAGCTGCTCGGTGGTCGCCACGTACAGGGTAAAGTACTTCTGTTGGCGCCACTGCTTCCGGCGTCCAAACATAGCGTCAGTGTCAAGAGTCAAGCGACGCACCGTGGGTCCAGTGCTGCCACCCTCGTCGGACCAGACGTTGGAATGTTGCTGGCTAGCTACTGGCTACCTTCATCGGCTGACATCACTTTGGCGGGGGAATACCAAGCTTTTATAAACCCGAGCTCGGTGGGCCGAGCTCTCTTATTCCCACTCGCGCTTCATCGAATAATAACATAACTATGTAATACTTACTGTAATTAATTAATTGGTGGTAAATTAAATATTGATCAAAGTGGGTTAGCTATTCATTTAATTATTCATCCGTGTTCAAACTAGTCTTTCTTACACTTCGGTATCCCAGATACCCTACGTGAGACGGTCAGTAACATCAAGACGTTGCTGGCCTTCCTTGAGGAGCTGGGGTGGATCGAATGATCGATTCTCCCACCCGTACGCAAAATACGGGGAGTTGCGGACACCAGTCCGTATTACCTATTAATAAGTATAAGGAAGTTAGCAATGAAAAAAAAAAACAACTTCAATGTAATAAAATTCATTTTTATGTACAGGTAAAATAATAAAAAAATATAAAATACATTTTATTAATAAAATATAATGTTGCCAAGATAACTGCGTGCCATGGAAGAACTTGTTTATTTACAATTTCCGTAAAATTAATTCACCTTCTGATATGACTATTAAAAGAGTTTATATAAATTCACCATTCAAATAATATCATTATAGTGTTAAATTAAATTAGCTAGCTAAACTCTGCAGACGTAGCTGGTATCGATATCTACACATGACAAAAGAAAAGATATTAATTTGATGATTTTTTTGTGGGGTCGTTGACCGCAGTTATAGTAGCCGCTTGAAATATCAGTTTAAAAAAACTGTTTTTTTTTTTTTTGTAGACCTTACAGACGTAATGGGTATCGTCGATATCTAAACACAATAAAACAAAATTAAAATAGATTATCTCAACTCATACTTAGAACAAAACTACAAGCGGTAATTGACCCATCAACCCCTCCCTCAAAAAACACTTCATATATTTTTTGTTTTTGTTTTATCATGTTTAGATATCGATACCAATCACGTCTGCAAAGTTTCGCTTGCTAATTTAATTTGACCCTGTATACAAGTCCCAAGTTGACTGGCGAAGGTGGCGCCCAGTGACAGAAAAGTTGAAAGGAAATTGTTTGGTTTGGTATGGGCACGTCATGAGGGAGGAAACGCATGTGACTAAATGAGTGATGAATATAAGTATTGATGGATGGAGAGGGAGAAAAAGGCCAACGAAAAGATGGATGTATTGTGTGAGGAATGATATGAAAGAGAAGAGAGCCAATGATAGCGTCACGGTTGACAGGAGAGGATGGAAGAAAAAAACGTGTTGCGCCGACCCCAAGCAACATGGGACGCGGGCAGGGCGATAACGTGTTGCGCCGACCCCAAGCAACATGGGACGAGGGCAGGGAGATAACGTGTTGCGCCGACCCCAAGCAACATGGGACGCGGGCAGGGCGATAACGTGTTGCGCCGACCCCAAGCAACATGGGACGAGGGCAGGGAGATAACGTGTTGCGCCGACCCCAAGCAACATGGGACGCGGGCAGGGCGATAACGTGTTGCGCCGACCCCAAGCAACATGGGACGAGGGCAGGGAGATAACGTGTTGCGCCGACCCCAAGCAACATGGGACGAGGGCAGGGAGATAACGTGTTGTGTCGCCGGAAGAATAGACAAAATGATAGGACTGTAGAGAGTTTTCTAAAGAAATCTGTAATTTTCGTTCATTCTTCCGTCGACAAAACATGTTTCTATTGTGGTCACGCTACGCTTACAGGAGCTCAGTTTTCTATAGTGAATTGAGGTGAAAAACTCATTTTTGAGATATGTCACAAAATATTATGTGTTTACTGACTAGACTGGTAATATTGTAGACTGCCGAGATTATAAAAGTTAAAAAATACACTTAAGTTAGGTAGATTAGGTACTGTAGGTTTTGCAATAAAAATATCATACACGCTGTAAGAACTGACTTCTTACAGCGTGTATGGTATTTTTATCTCACGAAGCGAAGCGCGCTTTACTTCTGGTTAACAAATGTACAAACACGCCTTGAATGTGTGTGTAAGCGCAAAAGCTTTAATCGGAAGGGTATATGTGTCGCTACTCATTCTTCACGCACACATTTTCCGCGTTTGTACACTTGGTTACCACAAGTAAAGCGCGCGTCGTTGTTGAGATAAAAATACTGAATAAAGTGTGTACATTTTAAAGAGTGAATGAACAACTTCTTCCATGGGATCAACATCGTAATCACGAAAAGATAATCAGTCGAATTTAAGTTGAGTAGGTGTTGAAGTTTTGCATGGGACAGTTGATATTTTTCTGTCGAAAACGATGTTGGGGCCATGAGGAAAGCTGTTCAGTTTGATGGTTACAGACCACACCCCTGAATATGAGCACAACTTTCTGATACATGCTGTACCTATACGGAACAAAACTGATTATTTTAACTTACTTACTTACTTATTTATATCTCTGGGCACACAGAGGCGAATCTCACGCGACACGTCGGACGGGACGGGCGTCGATTGTTTAAGGCTACGGTTTCCTTAATACGTCACACGCAACCGACAGCGTGTGGTGACATCACGACCGATGACCAACACGCCGCCGGTTGCCAAAACGTTCGTTGTCGCCGTCGCACATAGCGGTCGCGGGCGACGTGCGAGCGAGACAGCGCCCGTGTTTACGAACACAGCATTCGGCCGTCGTCGGTGACGGTCGGCTACACGTCGCCGGTCGCGGTCGGCATGTGGTCAGGTAAACCGCAGATGTAATGATTAGCAAGTCACGCATCTATTCACGCCAGTTTGAACACCACACAAGTTAGTTGACACAATCGGCGCGAGCGGACTTTGTCTCGCATCCCGCGCGGGATTCGCTTCGGTTTGGCCGGAGTTTAACAGTGGTAATGAGATAAAATTGTAAAGGTTTTAAAAACACTATAATGTCATTTGATTTTATCTTGAAGGATACTTTTCTGTATTATACAAAAATAATAAATCATAAAAAACTTAATATTTAAAAACACAATCAGATCGGTGTACGAGACTTACAATTAATATAATATTCATATTTAAAATATCAAAATATTGCTTCTTTAACTTGAACATTGCTCGGCGTAAAACCGAGCAAATGCTCTTGAGACATTTCTTATGATAATTACGAGAAGATTTTTTTTAAAAGTTTTCTAGCATTATATTACAATACAAGAATAATTAGGCACTTATTGCAGTTTACACGGTCAAATTAAATTAGCTAGCTAAACTCCATAGACGAGATGGATATCGATATCTTAGCGCGATAAACGTCTGCAGAGTTTCGCTATCTAATTTAATTTGACCCTGTATATTCAAAAAAAACATAAAATGTCAGTTCAGACATATAACATCATGCCTTGTTTTTGTTTTGCCTGGACGGTAGGGCAGAGGTGTACCCGTAGTAGGTATACAGCGTGTAACGGAAGGGGGGTATCAACCCTGAAGGAGGTGAATGTGCTCATGAAACTCAACAACTTTCCCCAAAGAACAAAGGTCGAAATATGAAAAAAAAATTTGGCCCTCCCATAGTAAATCAATCAGCTGGTAGTCAGTTTTGTAAGGGAGGGCCAAATTTTTTTTTCATATTTCGACCTTTGTTCTTTGGGGAAAGTTGTTGAGTTTCATGAGCACATTCACGTCCTTCAGGGTTGATACCCCCCTTCCGTTACACGCTGTAGACGCCAGCACATCAAGCTACTACAATCTGTCAAATTTCTTTAATAGATTTTCAACTTTATCGCTAAAGCATAAGGTTCAAAGTTGATTGGGACAATTTGACAGTTTCGGGTAGCTTGATTTGCTGGCGTCTGTACATCCTAGTCTTTGGTACAACCATATGCCGCCAGTTGTGGCGTGTTTTGTTATGTGTATGTGTGTTGTGTGTGTCATGTGAGTTCAGTAAAGATATTTTATTATTCATTCAAATTTTATATTTTCTCTTCGATTTTACCTCAAAAACATTTTCTATGCGGTATTATCAAGAGACTCGCCCTTAATAAAGGTTGAGTTCCACTAACATGCGAAAATACGCAGACGTAATCATTAACACTAACTAATATTTCAGCTCACAATCGACATACGCTCACATAACTACAGCTGAAGGCCAATTCTTGTACTTACAAAACGACAAGACAATCAATGTCAAAAACTCGTCAAAAAGGCACGTAAATTAGAGGTATTTTTGACAGATTGACGCTGAGATCAGGGGGCAATTCTCGTAATTTTAAGAACGTTCACAGTCGGAGCTCAGTCTAACATCACATCCGTGAAGTTTCGCTAGCTAATTTAATATGACCTTATAATAAGTGCGAGCCTATTTTCTCATGCCTTTTACCCATACGATTTTATTTTTATAAACATATTACTCGGCAGTAAAAATGATCATTTTAGCACCAAACGTCAAAATAAGCCACCATTTTGGTTCAAGAAAATCTTGTTACAAAAAAACTTAAAACATAATCAGGTATATAGCAATTATAATATAGCTGTAGGTATAAATTGATAAAAAAATACTTTATAGCACAATGTGACCTAAACCCACACTTAAGTCACGCCGTTCTGTGACTTAAGTACAAGAGCTATAAAATAGTATACGATACGCGTGACTTAAAGACGTCACACGCACGGCGTTTGGCCTCGCTACCCTCGCTCGAGCGCTAAGTTCACACCGTGCAATAATGAACAATTTGAGTCACACGTGTTGTAATGTACAGACGCCAGCACATCAAGCTACTACAATCTGTCAAATTTCTTTTATAGATTTTCAACTTTATCGCTAAAGCATAAGGTTCAAAGTTGTTTGGGAAAAATTTGACAGCTTCGGGTAGCTTGATGTGCTGGTGTCTGTACTATTTTTTTTACAGTTTTCAGTTACCTACTGTTTATAAATATACTAAATATTTTTAAAAGATAATATGCTGCATAATAGGGTCAAATACAATGTTCAGAATTTTTTATTCGCTTTAAGTACGTTAAAGCAATTTCCTAGAAGATCTGTAGCCGCCGCATAACGGGTGCACTGACAGCTGTCATGAAATGATTGCAGAAATTTAAATCTTTCGACAGCGGAGTTTGGCATTACGGTTTCAAAATCGATCTCTATGAAAACACACCAACTTATTTTCATAAATAACGTTTCAGTGACGTCATTCGCCGGTGAATTGCAGACGCTATGTGACGGCCACCGGTCTTCTAGGAAACCGTAGCTTAAACAACGAAAGTCGATTAAAATTACCATTTCAGTTTTCTAAATCATAATAATTGAACCCGAAATTGAAAGGCGAGTATACAATAGAGCATTTACTTGTAATAGAACATCGAGCATTCGCCGTTTTTAAATATTATCGAACCGCACTTTGAACTCGTCGCTCGATGTTTTGTTACAACCTTATTCTAAAAACCAACGAGCGTATTGGAGCAACATTTTATCGACAAAGGCACGAGCGATCAGGAACGGTCAATCATCATCATCTGCCCGCCTTTTCCCAACTATGTTGGGGTCGGCTTCCAGTCTAACCGGATGCAGCTGAGTACCAGTATTTTACATGGAGCGACTGCCTATCTGACCTCCACAACCCAGTTACTGGGTAATACGATACCCCTAGGTAGGACTGGTTGTCAGATTTTCGGGCTTCTGACTACCCGTAACGACTGTCAAAGATCTACGAATGACAGCCGGGACCAACGGCTTAACGTGCTTTCCAAGGCACGGAGGGGTCTCGGTATGTAAAGATGGTCACCCATCCACAGACCAACCGCGGCAAGCGTAGCTTAACCTGATCGATCGACCTGTGCGGCTGTTATTATTTAGCCACGGGCCCCTCAAGAACGGTCAATCATCAACGATAAACTAAACGCAACGTAGAAAATGAAATGTTACAGGTAAATGCTCACTCGCCGTGAATAGAATATTTCATGGAAATGTTTTTGGAAACGGAGCTTTTGCCTGTTTTGTGCCATGCGTAAGAGCATTACATTAAAACATGGAAATGATCGAGAAAATGCGCTAGTGTATACTCACCTTAAGAAATAAGAAAAATATTGGAACAGCTTCAAAATTAGATTATATTTAAAAGTAAGTATAATCGACTTTCTGTGCTGACCGTACCAAAGATTTAATTTGCATGAGTACATATACCTAGAATACGCCACTGATAAAAATCATTGATAAAAAAGTCATAGATTAAATAATCTAATTGGATTTACTAATCCATTGCTTTTGAGATTACTTTAAAAACTAATAAGACTTAGAAATAGAAAATGGCTCATTTATTAAAAACTAAATTATTTATAGAGATTCAGCTAAATCCGCTTTTAACACACATTTTCTAAAAAAGACTGCCTTTATTAAATACGCAGCACGGTACAAAGAACCTACACACTTGAAAAAGCGCTCAAATTATAGTTTCAACACACAATTCGACCGCAAATGATGGATATCTACCAATTTTGGTCACCAAAAGATTCTTCGACATCAATATTGGCCGTAAAAAGATAACTTGCCATTAAAATTGCCCGTAAAAAGAAAATTAAATACAAATATTGGCTATAAAAAGGTAACAGTTCAGACAGCATCTTTCATCGCCACATTAACCAATTGTCCGTCGCTATTCAAGTGAACGTCCAGACCGCTTTTAATATTCTTTTCATTAGCTTGTTTGAAGACGTCGGGCCACACGAATTATTGAAAATTGATTATAATAAGAACAGCAGCAGTGGTCAGATAGTTGAACATATATTCGTGGTCCATATTTTTATGTGCAAGTGACAAGTATAAAACATAAACAACTCGTAACTATGAATATTTAAAATCAGACAGACATGTGTAAATAGGATTATACACAAGCCAGTGGCATACAATATGCGACCTCCAATACGCCCCCTTAATCTATTACACATGCGTATGATCCCATCTGTACTTGTCAGTACTCGGTACATAAAACTAATTAAATTACTAACACTTCTGTGTCCGTCTGTACTACGCTGTACCCAAAAGTAGAGTACAAAAACAGAAGAAATCTAACAAAATAAGGCATGCATAACGAAATAAAATTTAGAAAAAATTATCTATTACACAAAACACTATTAAAAAAAAAACATAACACATCAAAACATCTGACTAGTCATTCGCCCTCTTAATAGAATAATTTGACATGGATAAATCCTTTAAAAATTCTCTAAGCTTCGGGCTGTGAACACTTTTAGTTAAAATGTCCGCTATCATCTTATCAGTTGACATGTACCTTATTTCAACTTTGTTATCCAGTACACACTCACGAATAAAATGATACTTGATGTCTATGTGCTTTGTTCTATTATGCATCATTTTGTTAGCTGCAATTTTATGCGCCGACTGATTGTCATTATAAATTACTACCGCTTTACTATCCACAGCTGTCAAACTGCTCAGTAAACTACGTAAATAAAGAGCTTCCTTCGAAGCTTGACTCAATCCTATGTACTCTGCCTCTGTGGAGGACAAGGATACTGTCGCTTGCTTCCTACTCTCCCATAACCTATTGAAAATTGATTATAATAAGAACAGCAGCAGTGGTCAGATAGTTGAACATATATTCGTTGTCCATAAAAATATGGACCACGAATATATGTTCAACTATCTGACCACTGCTGCTGTTCTTATTATAATCAATTTTCAATAGGTTATGGGCCCAGAATAAAAGGTTAATAAGTTATTGCCCTTTTGCATGCTCTGATAGTGCTAGAGCATAATAAGTTGAGTGGTTTTAATATTAATTGAGTACGATAAGTGTGAAATTTACGAAATTTCAATTATGTCTGCTGAAGGTGGCATAAGTGGAATAAAGAAGCTGAAAGGATCGTCCGACTACCCAAACTGGAAATTCTTGGTGCGAAATTACTTGGAGAATAAAAACTGGTGGGGAGTAATTTCTACAGATGTAGTAAATGCTGACGTAGACCGGCAGGCACGAACGACAATATGCTTGTTGTTAGAACCAGAGTGCTTTACCCACGTCTACAATGCGAAGACTGCGAAAGAAGCCTGGAACAGCTTACAGAAAGCGTATGAAGACAAAGGTTGGGGAAGACGCATACATATTCAGCGAGAGCTTTTCAACTGTAAGTTACAGAATTTCGATTCTATGGAAAGCTTTATATCCAAAATTACATTCCTGACACAACAATTGTCCGATATTGATGCTCAAATCCCTGATGATTGGATCATATCGATTTTGCTGGGTGGGTTGACTGCTGATTACAGCCCTCTTATAATGGCTGTAGATAATAGTGGAAAAGAGATCACGTTAGAGCAAATTAAAATGAAATTGTTACAAGAAGGAAGTAGACAAAGTAAGTTGAACACAGAGTACGAACAAGCCTTAGTTACACGTAAAGTACAGAACGATGCAAGATCTAATATTAAAACTAACGATCGTAAGCAGAAGTTTGTCTACAAGTGTTATAAGTGCCACAAGCAAGGCCACAAGGCGTCCGAATGCAAGGAGCGGATCAAAACCGCGAATATCTGCCTGAATACAAAGGAGGCGATAAACAAAGACAAGTGGTATTTAGACAGTGGGTGCTCAAATCATATGACCCACGATAAAAACAAATTGTTGTCTTATACACCTGAAAAAGGTAACATGAAGATTGCAGTAGCAAACGGCGAGAAATTGTTGGTTAAAGGACGAGGAAATGCTGAGCCACAAGTCAGCGAAAACGAAAAATTAATTTTAGAAAACGTTTTACATGTTCCTGATTTATCCATGAACCTAATTTCGGTGAGCGATTTGACCAAGAAAAAATATTCCATGAATTTTGACAAAGGAGGTTGCATCATTCAAAATAAGAATCGAATGGTTGCAACATGTGAAGAGGTCGACGGAATTTATGAATTGACAGAAAAGAAAAATAACGTCGTGAATGTGACATTGTCAAAACAAAATGAAAATATTTCGAACATTTGGCATAAAAGATTAGCTCATTTATCGCGTAATTATATGAATAAAATGAAAGTTTTAGTAAGTGGTATGGAATTCAAGAGTACTGATTTATGCGAGCCGTGTATTCCATGTGTTGAAGGAAAGACATGCAAAAGTCCTTTTAAAAACCAAGGTACGAGAGCAAACGAGGTCTTACAGTTGGTTTTTAGCGATGTTTGTGGACCAATCGAGGAGCCGTCGTTCAGTGGTTCGAGGTATGTTCTTCTATTTATCGACGATTATACTCGGAAGACGCATGTTTATTTTTTGAAGAACAAAAGCGAAACTTTTGAGAAGTTCCGTGAATACAAGGCGGAAGTCGAGAATGAGACTAGTAAATCTATTAAATGTCTGAGATCTGACAACGGCGCAGAGTACTGTAATGGTAAATTTAAATCATTTTTGAAGTCTGCAGGTATAAAACACCAGACGACTGTACCGTACACGCCGGAACAAAATTCTGTTGCAGAAAGAGCGAATCGGACTATAATAGAAAAGGCCAGAACATTACTGTCAGAATCGAACTTGAGCAAGAAGTATTGGGCCGAGGCTGTTAATACTGTTGTTTACTTAAAAAACAGAAGCCCCACGAAAGCATTGAATAATGCAGTACCAGAGAAGGTTTGGACTGGAAAAGATGTGGATGTAAGTCATCTGAAAATCTTTGGTTGTTTGGCGTATAGATTGATACCAAAACAAAAGAGACGTAAACTGGATATGAAGACGGAACCGATGATTTTTATTGGATATCCAGATAATCAGAAGGGTTATCGTCTGATGAATCCTAAGACAGGTGAAGTGACAACTGCAAGAGATGTCAAATTTCTGGAAAACGTTTTTCTTCAGAAAGAAAACGTGAAAGAGTCGGAAGTGATCATAAACCTGAATACAGATTCTGTTCCTTCCAGTTTAACAAACAGATCAACAAACAGATCAGAACTCTTGGAGACTCACGATGATGCGTACCGTGATGCTGTAGAAGAGAACATAGAAGTATCGGAGGAGATAGGACCTGAACCAGTACTAACAGAGCAAGTACCTGACGACGTATTGACTGAAGAGGAAGTGATAATACCTGAATCAGAAAGAAGGTATCCTTTAAGAGAACGCAGACAAGTTGATCGGTACGGATGCAATGTTATGTATGCCAAGGAGAGCACTCTTGATGGTGATCCATTGAATATTAATGAAGCGTTGGCGAGACCCGATAGTGACTTATGGCAAAAAGCGATAGATGATGAACTTATGTCACTAAGAGAGAACCAAACTTGGACGTTGGTGGATCTTCCAGCTGATAAGAAGCCTATCCAGTGCAAATGGGTGTTCAAAATCAAAAGAGATAGCGATGGCAAGGTAACGAAGTACAAGGCTAGACTAGTAGCGAAAGGGTTCACACAGGTATGTGGTGTAGACTATACTGAGACTTATTCTCCTGTAGTTAGAAGCTCCACGCTACGATTATTGTTCTCGCTAGCTGTTGAATACGGTTGGTTTATTGACCAGTGGGACATCACGACCGCGTTTTTATATGGTAAGATTAAAGAGGATATTTACATGCTCCAACCGAAAGGAGCAGTAGTCAAAGGTCAAGAAACCAGAGTATGTAAGCTGCAGCGTTCTTTGTATGGATTGAAACAAGCTTCGAATGCTTGGTTCAAGGAATTAGACAAAGAAATGTTGAATTTAGGTTTTGTGCAATCAAAAATAGAACCGTGTTTGTATCAAAAGCAGCTTAAAAACAATAAGAAGTTAATTGTCGTTATTTACGTAGATGACCTTTTTATTTTTGGAAATTGTGAACAAGAAAAGCAAAAATTAAAAACCGATTTGCTTGACAAGTTTAAAGTGAAAGATTTAGGCGCGGCTAGGCATGTTTTAGGCATGAGGCTGAGAAGAGATAAAGATGTAATTTGTCTAGATCAGCAACAGTTCATTTTAGATATTTTGAATGACTTCAACATGACAGACGCCAAACCAGTTTCGACCCCAATGGAAGTCGGTATGAAATTAGAAAGATCGACAAATTCCCATAGCAATCTGCCATATCAAAGCTTAATAGGGTGTCTAAACTATTTAGCCTGTAATACGCGACCAGACATAGCACATGCGGTAAGTGTGCTTTCACAATTTAATTCGTGTTATGACGAAATACACTTTAAATGTGCGAAACGGATCTTAAGGTATTTGAAGGGTACGTCTAACCTTTGTCTTACTTTTAGGAAGTCAGGAGATTTAGACTTACGAGGCTACGTTGATGCAGATTGGGGAGGGGCACTTGATAGGAAGTCTTTTACGGGGTTAATTTTCAGACTAGGTAAAAATATTGTGTCATGGGAGAGTAGGAAGCAAGCGACAGTATCCTTGTCCTCCACAGAGGCAGAGTACATAGGATTGAGTCAAGCTTCGAAGGAAGCTCTTTATTTACGTAGTTTACTGAGCAGTTTGACAGCTGTGGATAGTAAAGCGGTAGTAATTTATAATGACAATCAGTCGGCGCATAAAATTGCAGCTAACAAAATGATGCATAATAGAACAAAGCACATAGACATCAAGTATCATTTTATTCGTGAGTGTGTACTGGATAACAAAGTTGAAATAAGGTACATGTCAACTGATAAGATGATAGCGGACATTTTAACTAAAAGTGTTCACAGCCCGAAGCTTAGAGAATTTTTAAAGGATTTATCCATGTCAAATTATTCTATTAAGAGGGCGAATGACTAGTTAGATGTTTTGATGTGTTATGTTTTTTTTTTAATAGTGTTTTGTGTAATAGATAATTTTTTCTAAATTTTATTTCGTTATGCATGCCTTATTTTGTTAGATTTCTTCTGTTTTTGTACTCTACTTTTGGGTACAGCGTAGTACAGACGGACACAGAAGTGTTAGTAATTTAATTAGTTTTATGTACCATGGCTAAATGGCTAAATGCTTTTGAGATTACTTTAAAAACTAATAAGACTTAGAAATAGAAAATGGCTCATTTATTAAAAACTAAATTATTTATAGAGATTCAGCTAAATCCGCTTTTAACACACATTTTCTAAAAAAGACTGCCTTTATTAAATACGCAGCACGGTACAAAGAACCTACACACTTGAAAAAGCGCTCAAATTATAGTTTCAACACACAATTCGACCGCAAATGATGGATATCTACCAATTTTGGTCACCAAAAGATTCTTCGACATCAATATTGGCCGTAAAAAGATAACTTGCCATTAAAATTGCCCGTAAAAAGAAAATTAAATACAAATATTGGCTATAAAAAGGTAACAGTTCAGACAGCATCTTTCATCGCCACATTAACCAATTGTCCGTCGCTATTCAAGTGAACGTCCAGACCGCTTTTAATATTCTTTTCATTAGCTTGTTTGAAGACGTCGGGCCACACGAATTTCTTGTTATTTCTCAGTGGTACTGCTCTCTGCAGTTTTTCGGTAAATCTCGCGTCTTCCCATTTAAGGAAAGTATTCATTTTCATATGAGCTTTCAACTCATCCGACAATTTCTCGTGCTTAGCAACATCTTCTAACAAAATTAAAATAATCCTGTTTTTTCCCTCTTTTAAAGCCAAATTGTGTGCAGCCCTAAATTCCATATTGGCGTACGCAGAATCCAAGAAATTGTTTGATAAGAGAATTATAGTTTTCCGAGATTTTTCTACAGATCTGTTAATTTGATCCGGGATAAAATCACCGACATACCAGTCGCGGTAATGCACGCATGTTTTTAAACCAAAATCGTTTTCTAACTTAGGCATAATTGTTTCTAAGTACTGTCTATCTTTGTGTGCGTAAGATACGAAGACGTCATACTCCTTGTTGATATCATCGGGGTCGTCGACGAAGCAGCAAGGACAGAGGCCATGATTGATAATAAAGACTATAATTTCGTGAGAATTCTTGTAGACAATTGTGGTTATGACGGCAACGATTATAACCAAGATAATGAAAGTACCGCTGGCTACTGCAGCAGCTTGCCAATTGTTACAAAGTTCCAGCGGCTCTATTAGGGAAAGTACTTTGTCCCCACAGTTAACCAAACCCACATCTTTTACTGTCTTACTTACTTTAAGCGCCTGCAGCTCCTTAGAATGCCAACAGTCGCATTCGAAAGGATTATTCGACAAATACAAAGTGATGTTCGATTTTAAAAACTGCATCGGTATCTCAGTCAAGTTGTTATTTGACAAATCGATCGCTTTAACCGATTTTGAGGGAGAAAACGCGATTTCTTTTAAACCTATATTGGAAAGATTGAGTAGCTGTATATCCAAGTGTTCTATAGTCTTCGGAGCGGTCCTTAATCTTAAAGATAACGATTTTACGCCGAACTTCTCGGGGTTCGGCAGTGATGGTGGGATTGTTTTACAGTCGAGAGACAAATCAGCTTTGGCTGGTCGCATTTCACAAGTAGAACAGGTATTGTAGCACTCCTCAGGTTCTAAATCGCAGTTTAAATCCTCCAGCGACACCTTTACAAACAAATCACCTTTTAAGTGCATTGGTGACGCACACTTGGCGTTGCCTAAATCGAAGTTTGCTTCTGAAACGAAAGCGAGTTTGGCTCCTTTCAATCTCATAGCGAGGTTATAAAGTCTGCAGTCGCATTCCAAGGGGTTATCGTCCAGGAGAATAGAACTCTTCGACACTGTGTGCATCGGCTCACCCGCGGTCACCGCGCCGGGGCTCAGGATTATGTTTGTGATGCTGTTGTGTCGCAAGTCGACGACGATGTCGTTGCTCAGAAACTGGCAGTCTGTGGTCTGAAAAACGAATGAAAGAGTTACTCATTCTGAAAGAACAAAGAAAATAAGTTTATTTGGGGCAGGTTAAGTAAGGCACACAATATTCACACAAAAACAAAAACAAACAAAAAAATCTTAAAACTAATAAACTATGTAGTATTGTGTGTCTCACGGTAGGCCCAGCCGGTCGATTCTGTAAAAATCTCACCGTGAAATCATAAGTGAAGTGAGCATTAATAGTGTCAATCTCTAGCATTAGATAAAGATAAGATAAAGATAAAGATATATTTATTTGTAAACATGTGTAACATTATACATATACATGCAAATGTGGATGTAAAAGTGAAAATATGAGTTTCAACACGTTTTGCCACCATTGGCGTACAAAATAAATTATAGCCACTTGAAATATGACACAATTAACACAAAAAAAAGCATAACAAAATTAAAATATAACACAAATAGATTAGAAACTATCGTTTAAATAATCTTTAACAGAATAATAACATTTTTCATTAAGTAACTTCTTAAGTTCTCTTTTGAACAAGTTTGGCTGGTGTATATTTTTAATAACCTCTGGAATCTTATTATATATTAATGGCGCCATACAAAACACGCTTTTATGGAGGAGTGCTGTTTTCGCAGAGTGAGGCTGTAAGAAATTCTTATATTTAGTACGTCTATTTCTAGTGACATTGTCTGACAAAAGAGGAAACCAGTGAGGATTGTCTCTAACAAATAAAGCTATTTCCAAGATGTATAGTGACGGAAGCGTCAGTATATGGTATTTTATAAACAGTGGTTGACAGCTGTCGGTACTTTTGATCTTAAACATAGCCCGAATACAACGCTTTTGCATTTTAAATACCATGTCGGTGTTTGTCGAATTACCCCAAAATATTAGACCGTATCTAAGCACCGATTCAACAAGTCCATAATATGCCATGAATAATGCGTTTCTACTCACTGTTGGTGCCAGTTTGTACATCGCAAAAGATAAACTACTTATTTTTGTACAAAGTTCTTCCGTGTGACATTTCCAATTGATTCTACTGTCAATTTTTAAACCGAGGAATTTGGCTGTTTCTACTTGATTTATTATATTGTTATCATATGTTAATTTAAATTTAATTGAATTGTGAGGTCTTTGACTGTAGTTCATTAAATTTGTTTTATTTATATTTATTTTTAGATTATTATTGATTAGCCATGTTATGATAGATGTTAGTGCTTTATTTATGTCGTTTTCAAATAGATTTTTATCATTACACGTAATGTTTACTGTGCTGTCGTCTGCAAATAATATCATAGGTTGCACAGTTGCATTAGGGAGATCGTTGATGTAGGTAATAAATAGCGTAGGTCCTAGTACGCTGCCTTGGGGAACACCATATCTAACATATCTTACTTTGGATTGGTATTGTTCTTCTTTTTTAGTTTTTATGTTAAATTTTGTAATTTGTGTGATTTGTTTTCGATCAGTTAAGTAAGATCTAAATAGTTCTAAAACGTTTCCTCTTATACCGTATGCCTCCAATTTACTAGCCAATATTTTGTGATCAACATAATCGAAGGCTTGTGTCATGTCGCAGAAAATGGAGCATACAGGGGTAGTTTTATCAACCGCAGTCATTATATTTTTTAAAAACTCAAAGATAGCCATATTTATATTTTTATGTTTTCGAAAGCCTTTTTGTTCGCTGCATAAGATATTGTTATTTTCTAAGTAATTATTCAATTCTATATTGTAATAAGTTTCAAACATTTTAGAAAATATAGAAAGGAGGGCAATGGGCCGATAATTTTCAACTAATTCTTTATCATCTTTTTTCAACAAAGGTTTAACAATTGCTGGTTTAAGATCCTTTGGAAATATGCCATTTGTAATAGACAGGTTAATAATATGACTTAGGTGATGACATATCTGACTATTTACTTCTTTTACAATTTTTGTAGAAATTTCGTCATATCCGACACTTTTTGTATTTTTTAGGCCATTTATTATCTTAAATACATGAAGAGGTGTACTTGGAGCTAAAAACATTGTATTAGGTCTGTGATTAATTAGGGATGTTACTTTCTTACCAGCACCCAAGATCGGTTTAACTTTATCAACGAAGTAATCATTAAATGTGCTAGCTATTTCTGTGGGATTTGTGATACTTATATTTTGGATTTTAATTTTAGGGAATGACAGAGCTCACTTCCCGCTCACTTCACCTAAGTTTTTACGGTGAGATTTTTACAGAATAGCACTGCTTTAGTGCTATTGTGTAAAAATCTCGCCGTGATAAATCGAGTGAAGTGAGATTAAAGTGAGCTGTCATTGGTGTCAATTCTTAGCATCAGATTCTCACGGTGAGATATTCCAACAGAATCGACTGGCAGTTCAGCATAAATGTTATACAAGTAATGCCTGACGCTGGTTTTCAACTGGACTCTATGTTAATATAACCTAAAAATATACCTGTACAAGAATCTGGCATAAAGTTTGCATCACCTAATTGGGATGATGGAATTTTTTTTCAAACACAAAAAATATTTCGATGTCTCTCACATAAGTTGTTGTAAGCCATACGTACGTTGTAGCCATAAGTTGCTGTACAAAAAAATAATTGGAAAATGCAGTTTTTATTGCCAATAATATTTTTGAAACGCTCTCCTGTAAAATTGCAGTTTGTGGGTTACAACAACTTACGTGGGAGGCAACGATTTGTTTGTTTTGTGCAAACAATAATACAAAAAGTAAAAAAAAAAATTGACAGCTTATAAACGTTTTAAAATAAATGCTAGACAAAGATGGCACTACTGTAGTGTGACGTCACGGCTATGTAACTTCATACTAGCGCCACACATTGTCAGTACCGCGCGACAAGGAAGCAGGTTTTACTCTATGGTATGTAATAAATAAAACCTACTTACATGTAGCATAGTAAAGTTATTCCCAGTTAGATTCAAATGCTTCAGTTTCGTCAGCACCGTGCTCCAGTCAGCGAACATCGTACTTATTTGATTTCCATTTAAATATAAGTTTTTTAGCTGCACCAGCGTGTTGAAAGGAGAGTATTCTTCGAAGTTAAAATATCCCTCATCTTGTGATTGTGATTTCAACGTTAATCTGTTAGATTTCAGCGAAATGGTCTGCAATCCTTCTGCTCCTTGGAAAGCTTGGGGACTGATCTCGGTCAGAAAATTGTCGTCTATGGAGACATGGTTCAGTTTTCGCAGACCAGAGAATAGGACGCTGAAAAAAAAAAGAGAAATATTTAAATGACCCTCTAAAAAACCTTCTAATGAAGGACATTTTTTTAAACAGGGTCAAATTAAATTAGCTAGTGAAACTCTACAGACGTTATGAGTATCATTTAAACACGATAAAATAAAAATATAAAATATTTGAAGTTTTTTTTGGGGGCCGATATCCACTGGTAGTGATGGGGTGTGTAACGGTTGATATAATAACAAAAAATCTAACGTTCACTTGACCTAATTTCAGTTAATATACTTTTGTTTAATATAACGATCAGTTGAGATAATGAATTGTTGATATAATTTCATTTTATCTAATTTCTTATGATATAATAAACATTTCCTATAATGCACATTTGACATAATATTCATGTAGTATATTATTCATTTACTATAATATTCATAATCTCTAATTACTTTTAATATAATTTAGATGCAATCTGGACTTTAGGGCACCCCGACTCGGACAGGTTAGGTTAGAAGGGGATGGGGGGTCGTGTGAGCGAGCGAAGCGAGCGAATAGACCCCGCCTTCCCCTTCGTGGTTATTTTTTTACAAACCATCCAGAAGTAGGAGCCCCGCAAAGCGGGGCTCCGTCGACCAAGCCCACCCTCGACCATGCATTGAATATTTTAAGATTTGGTTAGGTGCCATTTGAGTTAGGTTAGAACTGTGACCATTAAACATGAAAATTAGGTCAAAAGAACATTAGGTCAAATGAATGTTATATAAAAAGAATATTATACATATTGAAAATTATATAAAATGAACGTTATACTAAATGTTTTATATTAAATGAAAATTATATCATATGAAACATTAGGTCATATGAAATTAGGTTATATGATTTTATAGCATATGAAAATTATATTATATGAACGTTATTTCAAGTGAAATTAGAGCATTTATTATTATATCATACATTACACACCCGGTAGTGATGTTACTTGAAGTATGAGTTGAGAAAATATGTTTTCTTTAATTTTATCGTGTTTAACCCGGCGTCATTGTGGTAGGAAATAGTTACATGCACGTTGAGGTGGGTCAATATTACCCATATATTTAATACATGGTATTTCCATATTTTTTAAGTAAATTCGTAAAATGTGTCATTATTTCAGTATAAAGGTATTCTGAATCTGGCTTGCTTTTCCCAAGTATGTTGGAATGGGCTTCCAGTCTAACCAGATGCAGCTGAATACCAGTATTTTACACGAAGAGATAGCCTATCTGACCTCAACAGACCAGTTACTGGGTAATACGTTACCCCTTGGTAAGACTGGTTGTCAGACTTCCGGGATTCTGGCGACCCGTAACGTCTGTCAAAGATCCGAGAAACCCAGCCGGGACCAACGGCTTAAAGTGTTTTCCGAGGCACAGAGGTCTTGGTATGTAAAGATGATCACCCATCCACTCACCGACCGCGGCAAGCGTAGCTTAACCTGACCAGTGCGGCTGTTATTACTTAGCCACGAGCCCCTTAATACACTTTATACAATGTTATGTAATAAATAAAATAAATGACTTACTCGGGCAAGAATTCCAAATGATTCCTATTTAAGTTGAGATACTCCAACTGTAGCAGAGGGGAGAAATCTTTTGAATTTAAAGCTGATATTTGATTACGACTCAAATCTAATCGTTCTAAATGCTTCAAGTCCTTAAAGATGCCGGTTGGAAGTGACGTAATCTTGTTCCCAGAGAGACTGATCGTCTGTAGTTCGTCACATCCCATCAGAAGCTCTTCAGGAAGGTCGGTGGACGAGTTCTCTATGATTAGGTTCTTCAGTGATGGTAGGTTGGAGAGAGAATGCTTGTGGAGTTTTAACGGCACTTTATTATATTTTATGGTAATCTGAAAAAAAAAAAAAGCTCATGAAAGTATGGTTTGATGTCCGGGGAGTATGGTTTCATGGTTTAGTCATTATATTATGACCATTACTGCAAATTGATAATTCATGAAAATAACACAGCATACAAAATATATAATCGATTTTTAGGGTTCCGTAGCTCAAACGGAACCTTTATTAGACCACATCGTCGTCCGTCTGTCTGTCCTTATTTTCCAGTAACGCGTGGAGTTATTAACTTGAAATTAATATCAAATACTCAGGGCTGCAATCTCTTGAAGCAGTGAAAAAATCAAACTTCTAAGTCAACGCAATGAAAGACACGGGCGTTTATGTTCCGTACATGCCGCATATTTCGACACTAGCAAGGGAATCAAAACCTATACTTGCCGTTGACCAAGAATCATGAAACTTGGCAAGAAGCAATGTCATGTAGCACAAGTGATGGATAAAAATCCGAAAGCCGGAAATTTGTAGTTACATACCTACAAATTTGTACGGAACCCTCGGTGTGCGAGTCCGACTCGCAATTATGATCGGTTTTTTATTATTATTTCTTACACATATCTACTTATCTATTTTTCTATTTACACACATCGTAAAACTGATTTACATCCGTAAAACATCCTCGTAACATAGGGACCAGTTGAAAACCAGCGTCAGGCATTACTTGTCTGACATCATTATGCTGAACTGGGTTTGTTTGGTGCAGCCGTGAGGCACACAATACTGTTTTCCACTATGGGACCAACTCTGAGATCACGAAAAAAATCAGCTGTTTCATACATTTTGGTCAAGTAGGTATTGAACTTTTGTATTAAACAGGTGATTTTTTTTTTCGTGATTTCAGAGTTGGTCCCATAGTGAAAGTTGTTCATATTCATGTGTACAACACCAAAGATTTGGAGAATGTAAAAAAATCACTAGTATATTGGTTAATTATTTTTAATGAATACTGTTTCCATATATTATTAATTTATCCAAAATGATCTATTTATGGAATTCAAGAAATAACATTTTATAAGAATGAATATAAATAATAATGAAATCTATGAATAAAAAAATATAACATTATTTTTTTTGTTTTTTTTTTTTGCTAGCAGTACTAATTTGACAGCTATCGTGTGAAGTTGGCAGCAAGCGCGATGCCTGTGTTATTTCTTATCAGATCATCAGCTATCTACCAGTGAGTCTCGTCAAAATCGGTCCAGCCGTTTTGGAGATTAACCGGAACAAACAGACAGACAGACAGACAGACAAAAACTTTTTTAATTTTTTGATTAGTAGCGTATATGTATTACAATTTTATTTATTTGATATCGAGTATAGATTTACTTACATTTTCTAGCTGCGTCAGGTTATACAGCAAGCCAGGCGGTAATTCTTTCAGCTGGTTTCTGAACAATGATATAGACTGCAGTTTAGGCACATGGGCCAGAGCTCCGGCCGGTATGGACGATATGTGATTTGTGAACAACGCCAGTTTCTGCAAGGAATCCAGACCTGGAAAAGTATAAAAAGAAAGAAAGTTGGGAAAAGGATTTTGATGTAATTCTTGTATGCACTTAAAGAGACCGCCCCCCCCCCCCCCCGGCCATATTTTGGCGGAGACTGACGTCTCCGTTGAGATTGGTCGCCACGGCCTTCGGCGCGGGAGATATCATAGTGCAGGCGTGTGCGCGCAGACAGGAGCACTCTCTTCCCTCACTCTCAGTCCTCAGGGACGGCAATCCGACACTCGCGGAGCTCCACCAGGCGCAGGACCAACGGAGGTCTAGAGACTAACGCGTTCAAATAACAAACAAACTCTTCAGCTTTATTGTTAGTATAGATTTTTGGAACCTCACCTCTAAATGAATTGACACCAATCTCACTGATGTTATTTCCCCAAATATTTAAAATGTGCAAACTCGACAGTCCTTTGAACACATCCTCTGGTATTTCGGTAATTTGACTTTCGGAGAGTTCTAGAAACTCCAGTTGTGTCGAGTTATTAAAAACGTTGCTTTCAAAGGTTAGATTGGCGCCGTTGATCCTAAGGGTCCGAAGACTTGGAAGGGCATGCACCACTGACACGGGGATTGTCTTCTCAGGACCTGAAATTGAAGAAAATATATTTATCTTCTTAAATCTACCATTACAGGATAACCCAAAAATTAATCAATCTGCCGAGCCTTTTCCCAAATACATTTTTTTTGTGATGGTGCACCCTTTAAGGAATGTAAAGGCATGTGATCGTCTATACAACGTGTAACGGAAAGGGGGTATCAACCCTGAAGGAGGTGAATGTGCTCATGAAACTCAACAACTTTCCCCAAAGAACATAGGTCGAAATATGAAAAAAAAATTTGGCCCTCCCATAGTAAATCAATCAGCTGATAGTCAGTTTTGTAAGGGAGGGCCAAATTTTTTTTTCATATTTCGACCTATGTTCTTTGGGGAAAGTTGTTGAGTTTCATGAGCACATTCACCTCCTTCAGGGTTGATACCCCCTTTCCGTTACACGTTGTATATCGTCAAGTGCATAGAGTAATTTCTGGGTCAGCTGAGAGATACCATTGGTAACAGATAGGGCATTATTGCCTCAATTGTATTTATCGGGTTTTACATTTATATTTATTCTAGTACATAGCATAATCGGACAAAGTCAAGCCACTACACAGGATAGTAGACGATCACATGCTTTACATTCCTTATAGGGTGTACCATCACATAATATGTTGGGGTCAGTCTAACCAGATGCAGCTGAATACCAATATTTTACATGGAGCGACTATCTATGTGACCTTCACAACCCAGTTACTGGATAACACGATACCCCTTGGTAAGACTGGTTGTCAAACTTTTTGGGCTTCTGACTACCCGTATCGACTGTCCCAGATCTACGAATGACAACCCCCGACTCCATCTAATTTTGCTTTATTCTACCCATCAAATTCACAAGATCATTAAAAGCTACTTAACTCCATCCATTCTCTTCCAAAACTCACCAAAAGTCACTTAACCCCACCTATCAACTTCTAAACCTCACGCCCAGCCACTTAACCCGACCCATCCTCTCCCAAACCTCACTGAAAAACCACTTAACGCCACTCATACTCTCCCAAACCCCACTACCAGCCACTTAACCCCACCCATCCTCCCCCAAACCTCACTGCCAGCCACTTAACCCAACCCATCCTCTCTCCAACCTCACTGCCAGCCACTTGACCCCACCCATCCTATCCCAAACTTCACTGCCAGCCATTTAACCCGATCCATCCCCTCCCAAACCTCACTGCCAGCCACTTGACCCCACCCATCCTCTCCCAAACCTCAATGCCAACCACTTTACCCCACCCATCCTCTCCCAAACCTCACTGCCAGCCACTTAACCCCACCCCTCCTCTCCCGCAGCTCGCTGAGATCCGCGGCTCACCTCTCACGAGCATGATGTCGTGCACGGCGCCCAAGCCGGCCACGTGCTGTGCCTGCAGCGGCGCCGCGCCCGAATCCACGGTGACGAAGCTCACTGAACTAGTCCGCAACACTGAGGGCACGCACTCCAGCAGGGAGGGCGAGCAGCCCTTTATCGCCAGAGACCTTAGCGGCATGTCATTGGCGAAGTTGATGACTGGGAGGTCAGCGCAGGTGAAATTTGTACCCTGGAAGATGGAGAAGAATTAATAAGAAGAACGCAGTGTAATACAGTCTCACATAGGCGGGACTCGCTGGCTTGTGGAAGGGATAAATGAAATGCAATTGCATGCAGCTGAGATGGGATTGCTAAGTGTAAGTGGTATGTGTGGTGTTTCGCGAATGGATAGAATACCTAAGAAATGAGTATACTTACGAGAGGAAGACTGAAAGTGGCACCGGTAAGTGAACAGTTATGTGGAAATCGGTGGTCATGGTGTGGGCATGTGATGCGGAGGAATGAGGAAAATATCGTGAGGAGAGTATGAATGTGAAGGAACGATGGTGTGGAAGATGATTTGCTAGAAAGGTAGATACTACCAAAGATTTTTAAAAGAGCCACGTGGGAGGTTCTTTCCAGCTTTTCCACCTAGCTTCAGACGTTTCATAGGTGTCCATGTAGGTTTGAGGCTCTCCCCCACCGGCGCGTTACTATCGGATGCGTTATTGCGATAGTGCGTCCCAAATCCTTGCCACACAGCTGTTTTGATCGTCTGATATTTCTAACGTGTGCGTGTAACGTACACTACGGCCCCTCCGCCCGAATTACACGTTATTACGTTATTAACGCCAGCCTCCTAAAACCAAATTTTCAAAGAACTCATATCGGAATATCGCAAGATGGAGGAACGCAAGCGTCCTACTTCTATTGCATCGTTATTATCGCAGCAGTGTGTAACTTCGTGGCCGCCCTAATACAAAATGTACTGAAAACAGATATCGCAATAACGCATCCGATACTATCGACCGACAATAAAGCGCCAGTGGGAGGAGAGCCTTTTTTTTGCCAACCTCTACTGTCCCACTGCTGGGATTGCCCATCAGTGGGAGAGTAGAGGTTGGCTTCACCGAAATCCTTTCAAAAATTCTTTCCCGCGCCACCTCGAACCAGCCCCCGCGGTACGCGTCCAGGTTATTTCTCCATCTCTTTCTGGAGAGAGCCTTATGTGTAATAAAATATTTTGATTTTGAAATCACAATGCTGACCTCGCAATGAATAGTGACATAATCGTTGATCCTTGCTTTGTAGATCACTCTGGCACTCCCGACGGTACAGAAGTACTCCAACTCATCTCCGGGCACGCAGCTACAGTGCTCTGGGCAGTCCAGTGCGAATGAGACGGACAGACAGACCGCTAGAACTAGTAGACGCATGGTGTTAGCTGCGGGCTGACATCACTGGAAAGAGAGAGATGAATAGCTTATTTTAGACGACTAAAAGAAAGAAAGAAAGTACGTATATTTGCGGTAAACATGACGCGTAAAAAGAAAGAATTTCTTTATTTTTTATGAAAATCGCCATTAAAACTGAAATTATTAAAATAGCCGCCAAAACGCTGAAGACGCCAAGCATGCAGGTCACGTGATGTCGTGACGTCACCTGCATGTAAACAAACTTTTAGCTGTCAAATCGTAATACGTTTAGTGGTAAATTTTATAACTTTACTATAACAAAATGGGTTATAAATGATGTGTAGTGCCTCAACCTAACACATCTATTAAAACACCGGAGAAAATGTTTGTGTCCATTCCAAAAAACAATAGCATACGGAAAATGCTCGCTCGTAAAATTCCGAAAGATCAGAATTATTAGCTTTAAATGAGTTGCAACTTACAGCATTAATTATTTTATTATTGATATTTTATACATATTTTAAAAATATGTGCTGTGGCTAAATTGGTTTAAAAAAATGTTTACTGTTAAGTTAACAACAGTTTGATCAGTATTTTCATTGTAGTCAAATACCCTATTGAGTCACCCACTTCCCCTTATTTGCAAGGACATAACGTCTGATGTTATCAGTGATTACGTTTATGTGTTTAATTCGTCACTCGAATACTCGTATGTTAAAATAATCTGAACGTGCCAAAAAACAAAATTGTAGCTTGTCTACGAGGACTGTAATAATCAATCTGCCTAGTTTTTTCCCAACTATGTTGGGATCGGCTTCCATTCTAACCGGATGCACCTGAATACCAGTATTTCACATGGAGCGACTGCCTATCTGACCTCCACAACCCAGTTACTGGGTAATACGATACCCCTCGGTAAGATGGTTGTCATACTTTCGGGGTTCTGACGACCCATAACTGCCAAAGATCCACGAATGAGAGCCAAGACCAATAGCTTAACGTGCTTTCCGAGGCACGGAGGTGTCTTGGTATGTGAAGATGGTCACCCATCCACGGACCAACCGCGGCAAGCGTAGCTTAACCTGATCTATCGACCCGTGCGGCTGTTATTGCTTAGCCACAAGCCCCTCATAAGAGCCAATACGAGAGAATACGTACAAAAGTAAATAAAAATGCATTTATTTTTGATGTCCGAAATCCGGGAATCTTTTTCATAACAAAAACATAATTAACCTAATTACCTGACAGAGATAAAACAATTTATCATTTATTTCTAGTAGCAAAGGTCTAATAGGCGGCGGTGACTGCTTACCATCAGGGCGCACAGTTCTCACGATTGCAAGAGCCATAATCTTCAATCAGATTCACTTGAAATGATCCTCATAACACAGCAGTGGGAATAGCCTACACTGTTCCCACTGCTGGGACACCGGCCTCCTCTCGGCGACAGAGTGGGCCGTAATCCACCACGCGGGCCAAGAGCGCGTTGGTAGACGTCATATGTCTTCGAATTTTCGGTTCTAGGACATGCCGGTTTCCTCACGATGTTTTCCTTCACCGTTTTTGAGAGCAGTGGCGATGAAATAATTTACACGAAGTAAACCGCCTGCCTGGGTTCGAACCTACGACCTACAACTCGTAAGTCGTGTCCATTACCACTGCTCACCTATGTATATACTATTCTGTATTTGCGTCGCAATAAAACTCACGAACCATGACCAATAACTAAGATAATAATGCTGTTTTAACATTTAAATATAGCATTCTGTCATGATAACACGGAACAGTACAGCACATGTGGACAGATAAGTTTTGTAAACATAACATCACGTTTGTTTTCCTGGTGGTAGGCAGAGTTTCGTAGTACACCCACATTGCAATATGGCAAGTAATGTTTTTCTTCAGCCCCTCAAAAAGCCCGCCCCCCTTCGGGCGTGCCTTAAAGTGTTCAAAAAGTGCTGATTCTCAGCCTAGTTTGAATAAATGACTACACCAGCCGGTCGATTCTGTAAAAATCTCACCGTGAAATCATACGTGAAGTGCGCACTTAATAGTGTTAGTCCCTAGAGAATGACAGCTCACTCCATGCTCACTTCACCCAAGCTTTCACGGTGAGGTGGTTACAGAATCGCACGGCTGATGGGCAATTCTCGTAATGTTAAGAACGTTCACAGTCTGATCTGTCTGTCTCAATCTGTCAAAAATATCGCTAATTTCCTTACATTTTTGACATTTGTTTGTCCCCGAGATGAGACTGCGGCTATATTTTGAACGTTTTAAATTACGAGAATTGGTCATCAGATATCTTTTATCCGTGGAAATAAATTGACGTCGGACAGTTCTAGTATGGAGAAACTGTCAAAAATTCATACTTGTCAAAAAAAAAAAAACTGTTTATTTGCCCAAAAGACTGGCGACATTACCACGTTGTATGGCAATGCTCAGCCTCTGGCTAAAGAAAAAGCCAGCCCTTGGGTTACGGGAAGTGTCAACAAGCCTTTTCGAAATTTCCGGAAAAAGACCATGAACACACCCACGGACCGAGGGTTTCAACCCCAAACGGCACGGCTGGGCGCTATGGTTGAATGTCGCTTGCTCGTCATAAACTAACTAGTATTTGTTGTCAGGGCTACACTGTCCTCCCATACAATTATTATTATTAATTCATTTATTTCAGACATAGTCCATACATAAAAAAAAGTTAAAATTTAAATTAAAATCCAATAAAAAAAATCATAATAAATGAATAAATGTCACAATTAAATACAATTTAAGATCTCATATCTTTAATAAACTTTTTGTGATCTCATTCTTAAATTTATCTTAGTACCTAGTTTAAAATTAGCTGTAAGTTTCTCCTTCAATTTTGTATGCCAACAGGCAGAATGTACTGGGATTGAATATATTTTATACTAAGACCATACTTGTACCTGCATTCTATACAAATAAATAAATTATTATTATTATTATTATTTGTTAGGTGTTTTGCCGGATTTTCTTCATAAGAAACGAGCAATTTTGATTTTAATTTTGATTTTGATATAATTTTGATTTTAATATTTATTTTAACTTTGATTTTAATGTTAAGATAATTTTTAATTTAATTCTAATTTTTAATTTTTTCGTTCTCATTTTAATTTAATTTTGATATATTACGTGTTACTAACATAGTTTTTTTAAAATATTGCATTTTAACACAATATGGATTTTTTTTAGTATCCGAAATAAACATTTTGATTTGATTTGATTTGAATTGGAACCGTGCACCTAGCTTCTGAGGTGTCATAAAGTGCCCATGTAGGTTTTTGTGGAAGGTAGGTATAGGTAATACGGGCTGATGTCCGCAACTCCACGTCAATGCGCGTATTTCGGTACAAAAAAAAAATTACAATTTTTTTTTTGTGGAATTCAACTTTTTTTAAAAAAAAATATTTTTGCATTTGATAGTCCAATTCTCGAGGAAGGCCTATTACTCTAAATTTGAATAATTTTGAAGCATATTGCTAATCCATTGCTCCATATGTTCGAAAAATATGTCTGCTCAACAACGTAAATAAAGCAATGAATGTTGTTGAACTGTCAAAATGAAACCCATTGCTACTGATAGTGTGTTACGCAATTACCTACCCTGCTGGTCAAAAGTTGATATAATAATAATATAGTTAATGATCTACTCAACCCAAATTTCATAACAACTTGCTACATTTAATTTCATTAATTTAATAATCAAAACCAAAAATAAACATTATTATTTAAAACCACTTACGTTGAAACTGTAGGTAAGTACTATACAATAACAAAATATATCACTTTTATAAAAAACAAAAATTCACTTATTTTCCACGAAATAACTATAAAACGCAGATTGAGATAAGTCAACGTACGTCCGTTCGCGACGGCGGCTATACAGTATACTGCGTATGTTGCCAAGCGTTCGAAAAAACGAATGCACGGCGCACGCGCATCAAAATAATGACACGCCGTGATAATATGATACAATAGTATAATGTAATATCGGAAAACCAGCTCGACATTTTGAAATGGGCGTAAGCACAAGTTGTATTCTTCATTATTATTTTATTTTCAGTTTGTTTGTTAGTTTGTTTCTTACTCTGGAGAACGTAGTCAACCTGCCTGCCTTTTCCCAACTTCGAAGGGCGTTCAACGTATTCTCGGTATCGGCATGAAAGAAGACGTACATTCAATTAAAATAAATGTTATTTTTCAATGTAATCCCCCATTACCCCAATCCATTTATTACATCTCAAAATTAACTTTCAATATCCTGTAAAAAATATGAGGGGCCCGTGGCTAAATAATAACAGCCGCACGGGTCGATCGATCAGGTTAAGCTACGCATGCCACGGTTGGTCTGTGGATGGGTGGCCATCTTTACATACCGAGACCCCTCCTGTGCCTCGGAAAGCACGTTAAGCCGTTGGTCCCGGCTGTCATTCGTAGATCTTTGACAGTCGTTACGGGTAGTCAGAAGCCCGAAAGTCTGACAACCAGTCTTACCCTAGGGGTATCGTATTACCCAGTAACTGGGTGGTGGAGGTCAGAGAGGCAGTCGCTCCATGTAAAATACTGGTATTCAGCTGCATCCGGTTAGACTGGAAGCCGACCCCAACATAGTTGGGAAAAGGCAGGCAGATGATGACCCTGTAAAAAAATAACTTTCCTCTTTCTCTGAAAAATGCGCATTTTTTGCCGCCTTGAGCTCTTCATCGTTCAGCTTTTGATTTTTTGTTTGGTAAGGAATTTAACCCTTAAATGCATAATGTTGCCATTTGGCAACAAAGTACGTCATTTAATTTTTTTAAGATTGTGATAGCTGTGAGTTTCTGAACGCACCTCTTTTTGTCAAAACAATATATATACTCTATGAATATTAATATTATTGTATAATTATTATATATTTATTATCTAAATTCTATAGACAAATACCTATACAATAGCATTTTTTGCAATACGATAAAATAAATCATGCATTTAAGGGTTAATAGCAGAGCGATGTTTCATTTTCTTCAACATTGTCACGCTAGCCATTCCAGTTGAACTAGCAAACTAATGATCACAACTATATGAACCTTTATATCCTTAGATCATGTCATTAATTAATTAATTAGTCAAATTATCCATATCATTAGTAAATGAATCACATTGATACCGAGAATACATTGAACGCCCCTCGTACGTTGGGGTCGGCTTCCACACGAAGAGAAAAATCTTAGAAAAATTACTGTGCTGTGTCATAATCTGAGTGCCTTTGAGTGGTAATGGAAAAATTACCATGCTAGCACAGTAAAAATTCTTATGCTGTACAAATAGTTTATTGGACAAATAGTGAATTTTTCCCAATCTCACTCAGAAAATTTTCTGCAGATGTCACTTGCACTCACTCTACAGTGACGAGCAATAATTTTCACTGAGTTTGTTTCGGCCTTTCTTATCATAGTAGTCAGACAGGAAAGGCCGACCTCATCTAGTTTTAAAATATGATTGACGCGTAAAAGGGTTTGTGCATACCTACTTACAGAAATAAAATCATTTATCATTAAACCCGATGCAGCTGAATACCAGTATTTTACATGGAACGACGGCCTATCTGACCTCCACAACCCAGTTACTGGGTAATACGATACCCCTTGGTAAGACTCGTTATTAGGTTTTTGGTCTTCTGACTACCCTTAACAACTGTCAAAGATCTGTGAATTGCAGCCGGGAGCAACGGCTCAGTACGCTTTCCGAGGCACCAAGGGGTCTCTATATGTAATGGATAGTCACTTATCAATGAAACGATGACCCTATCACACGTACCGCAACCACGACACTTGGACGGGTGCCAATTTGTATGAAAATGAATAGTTTATTCAAACAGATCACATTTGTCAAAATCAAGGCCACGTTGCAGCAACAACGCACCACCAGCGAGACAACGAGCACAACTGTCTGCAAACACTAGCCACATTGCGCCACAACGCAGCTACTAGCGACAACGCAACCACATCGAAATTTTGTAGTTCCTGCAACAAGTTGCTGCGATATTATTCACACGTAACCACTGCTTGCCCACATTTCGTCTCTGCGATGTGTGTGTGAGCACTGATGGAACAGTGGCAACAACTGCGACTTACGAGTAGCAGGTCGTTCGAACCCTGACAGGCGCATTACTGTGTAGGTATAAATTATTTCATCACCGCTGCCCTCAAAAACGGTGAAGGAAAACATCGTGAGAAAACCAACCAAACATGCAGTGGTGTAGCGTGCCTTGGAGGGGCCCTGTATCAAAATTAGTTGGGGGGCCCAAATGAAGGGTAAAGATTTCTCACAAAAGAAACAAAAATGCTTGCATTAAATTAAAATAAATATTTATTGATTATAAGTTATCGCTTCCTCCTAGAAATTGTCATTTAGAATTTTGTCATTTCTGAAGTGAAAACTCTATAGGCACGTATGACAGTTTTTTTTATATGTTTTTTTCCCGGGAAGCATGAGATTAAGTGACTAACATTTTACTAATTTTTGCTTACACGCGTTAGGGGCCCCTGTAGCCCGGGGGCCCCGTATCATTGATACGGCTGATACGGCGGTAGCTACGCCCCTGCAAACATGTGACATCTACCAACCCGCACTGGCCCCGCGTGGTGGATTACAGCCCACTCCCTCTCACAGAGACGAGGCCTGTGTCCCACCAGTGGGAAACATTATCTTAGACTGATGATCAGTGATTGCGCTACAATTGAACCTAAACAGGGTTTTTACACTTCCATCTAGATACTCTTAAAACATGTTATCAGTTCGTGTCCGTTCGGCACACAGTTATCAGTCGTTTGCGGTTTTTCCATATTTTATTATGATCTGTTTTAAAATACCAACCCCGGTTACTGATGTTTGGGCCTCCACTTACACGGACCACTAAAATTGCACAGTTGAATGCAATATCTATACAAAAAAGATGTAGTCAGAATGGCATGTCCTGGAACCAATAATTCGAAGACGTGACATATACCAAACCAACCCGCAGTGGGCCTGTGTGGTGTATTACGGCCCACTCCTTCTCGCCGAGAGGAAGCCCGTGTCCCAGCAGTGGGGACATTGGCTGACTATGTTATCTATCTATAATATTTATAATGAAGCTAAAGAGTTTGTTTGTTTGAACGCGCTAATCTCTGGAACTACCGGTTGGATTTGAAAAATACTTTCTCTATTTAACATCACGCTATATGGTCCAGCAGAAACGTGGACGGTTCGTCTCAAAGACCAACGCAAAATTGATGCACTGAAGATGTGGTGCTGGCGGCGACTGTTGCGAATTCCCCGGACAGCGTTTCGGACCAATGTTTCGATCCTGGAGGAACTAAAAGTCAAGCAGAGATTATCGTCGACTGTGCAAATACGAATTATCTAATATTTCGGCCACATGGTTCGTAACGAACACTCCTTGGAACGACTCGTTATCCAGGGACAAGTGGAGGGCAAGCGGTCACGCGGACCTTATCAAAGGGTCAACACAAACCTCCACAGTTCAGAATTTCCGAGACGCTGAAGACCGGAATAAGTGGAGGGGCATCGTGAGGGCTGCTTTGGCCAAAGAAAATGCAGAGTCATCAACCACGACCACTCTGTCAAGAGTGAACGACTAAGGAGAAGGATACGGTCCTTAGGATCCGAACAAAAATAAAAGAAGTCAGAAAGAACGCTAAGTGGAAACGAAGTGGTGCGACGGGGTGGTGTCCCGTTGCATCGCATCACCTGCCAGCGAAACAAGAAATTCGCGCGGACGAAGTCACTTCCAAAATCTAGTGTGCAATATGTTGGTGGATTCAGATGATAAAGTTGGTTACTTATTTCATCGAAAAAGAGTTGAACTGGAACCCGCGACCCTGAGCCCAGAATCAAACCTTGTAATTATTAGACTATGACCGATGCCACGTCATCATCATCTGCCCGCCTTTTCCCAACTATGTTAGGTTCGGCTTCCAGTCTAACCGGATGCAGCTGAATACCAGTATTTTACATGGAGCAACTGCCTGACCTCCACAACCCAGTAACTGGGAAATACGCGGTAGGACATATTATCAGACTCTCGTTACGGATACGATTGTCAAAGATCTACGAATGACAGCCGGGACCAACTGCGCAACGTGCTTTCCGCAGCACGGAGTGGTCTCGGTATGTAATTGATGGTCCATCCACAGACCGACCTCAGCAAGTGTTGCTTAACATTGCAGATGGACCCGTGCTGCTGTGATTATTTAGCAACGAGCAGCTATGTTATGATAAATGATTTTATTTTTGCAAGTAGGTTTATCCAAACACTTTTGTACACGCCAATCATATTTCAAAAACTAGATGAGGTCGGCGTTTCCTATCTGACTATTCTGAGAAGAAAGGCCGAAACAAACTCAAGAGATCACAGTCTCTTTTAAAGTCCAGACATAATCTTGTTCAGATCATGTGAAGACCGTGTAGATAAGTGTCTGAAATGGTCTTTTGAGGAAAGAACCGCACAGATTGAGTGGACCTGTCCAGTCAATGCACGCAATTGTCAGTAATCGTGCAGCTCAACTCAAAACTTAATGAGCCTAAGGATTCGACGAACAATACCAAATACATTTTTGTATAGGCCGCATAAAATACTCAAACTGCCAGACCATGATAAAAACTAAGAGAGAAAAAGAAAAGTACCCACATAGTCTTCCCATTCACAAGAATTATTATAACATAATATAAGTAACTAGCGACCCGCCCCGGCTTCGCACGGGTGCAATGGAGAAACTGATAATTTTAGAGAGCCACTATTTCTCGTAAAAAGTATAGGATAAAAAATGATTATTGTGGGTTATCCCTAAGAGATAGATATATACCATCGCGGACTTTTTTGTAGACCTTTTTAAGGTGTACAATACTGTAGTACATTATTTTGATCTATCTCGACGGGTTCAGCCAGCGTTTACAATGTAAGCGCAAAAAAATGTGTTTATTTACGACATCACATTAGAAACCTCTAAAATTATCAGTGTTTCTCTACTATATTATGCATGTATTATAGATAAAAACCTTCCTCTTGAATCACTCTATCTATTAAAAAAAATCACATCAAAATCCGTTGCGTACTTTTATAGATCTAAGCATATATAGGGACAGACAGACAGGGAAGCGACTTTGTTTTATACTATGTAGTGACGTGTAAACATGTCAACCCATGTATGTGTACGTGTAAGCATGTCAAAAGTGCCCAAAAAATATACGAACGGGTTTTCCCTAAACCAAATTATTATTTTTTTATAATTATATCAATTTAATTGTGGTTTTGAGATAAAGTAGTAGGAAAAACACTAATTTATTATAAAAACCAACTTTTATCTGAGTTATTTAATACTTTTAATAGACAAGACAGGATAAAAACATACAGGGTCAAATTAAGTTAGCTAGCAAAGCTCCGCAGATGTGATGGGTATCGATATCTAAACATGATACAACAAAAAGAAATTAATTTAATCATATTTTTTTTGTGAGGTCATCGACCGTTCGGACGAAGCCGCGTGGCCCTAGTGGGGTCGCGCCTTAAGGCTCCGCTATATGTCCGTCCATCTGTCTGTCACTGTCTTTTGAATCGTAATAGGTAGACACTTGAAATTATTACCTACTGTGAATTTTCAGTTGATACAATTTCAAGTGCCTGGCCGCTCATCACCTGCCTAGTATTTTCCCAACTATGTTGAGATCGGCTTCCAGTCTAACCGGATGCAGCTGAATACCAGTATTTTACATGGAGCGACTGCCTATCTGACCTCCACAACCGTTACTGGGTAATACGATACCCCTTTTGGTAAGACTGTCAGACTTTCACTGTGAGGGTGCGTTTCCACAGAAGCGGAGCTGGACGAAGCTGAGCAGAGACGTGCAGGAATCGACTAATCACAATGGTTGAAATCCTCATCGCGTCACTTGGCTCGTCTGTGATTGGACGATTCTTACACGTCTCCGCTCAGCTCCGCCCAGCTCCGCTTCTGTGGAAACGCATCCTTAGACTTTCGGGCTTCCGACGACCCGTAACGACTGACAGCCGGGACCACGGCTTAGCGTGCTTTCCGAGACACGGAGGGGGGGTCTTGGTATGTGAAGATGGTCACCCACACACGGACCAACCGCGGCAAGCGTAGCTTAACCTGATCGATCGATCCGTGAGGCTGTTATTACTTAGCCACAAGCCACAAGCCACAAAGCCACAAGCAAGTGTCTGACTGCTATAACAACAAATAACAAAAATAAAATAAAAGTTAAAAATTGTAAAGTGTACGAGAAACTTGCTTTTTCAGCGTATTTGGCCCGAACTTGATGGCAATTTCTTTTTTTTTTAATATAGTTGAATATTGCACGGTGGTGCGGAACCCTTCGCTTGCACGTGGCCGTGTTTGTTTAATCGTTTTACGTCTAAAAACCTCGACATGCTAAGAACGGCACCGCTTTCATGGGAGCTAGAAAGCCATAGCAATAGGTATGAATTTTTTTTTTTTTGCTTAAACTAAATGTTTCCAAGTTAGGTATTAAACATTTTAAAATAACTGCTACACAAAGACGGCACTATCACAGATGTGACGTCGCGACTACGTAACTTCATAGCGCCATACATTGTCCGAACCGCGCGATAAGGACGGGAATAATCCCATACCAAAAAATTTAAAGCGTGTAGGTTCTCCATATTTCCATCTATTTTACAGATTTTTTCGATTATCCCATTTCAGTATGCCTTCTTTGAAATTACATTATTTGTTCGAACATTTCTACTATTAGTCATCATCCCTATTGCATAAGAAATCAAGTGATCAGTAGGCCAGTACTAATACCAACCAATAAGATCCGTAATTACATAACTACTTTATATGGGTAAACCCTGCGGCTATAACTTCACAGATTCTATACAGTGTGTCCCTGGATATAGTGCACAAACGAAAATGAGTGAAACTAAACCTCATTTTATCGATAAAAACTTTTTTTTTTAATAATTGTAATAAATTATCGATTTTTTTATTTTTTTTTATTACCTTTAATGACCCTCTGTATTTAAAAAATGATATCTTTTTATTCGTTGAATGTATTTAGTTTAAATAAAAAAACAATAATGATGGCTAATAATTGATGTTACATGTCAAGAAAAAAGAAACCCATAAAAACAGTCATCCAGTAAAAAACTACACTTTTATGATTTTTTTTTTGAAATTTTTGTGTTATTTTTTCAATGAATTTCGATTAAAAAAAATAAAGTCCCGAAAAACATATTTTTAAATTACATTTTATTAAACCCCATCTTGTTCGCTATTCAACTAAAAAAAATGCACCGTTCTATCTCGAAAGTTAGATGTGCTATGAGCCGTTAAATGAACTTAAAAAAAAGAGGAAGATTAAAACAAAAATAATTAGTGTAGTGTTTATTATTAGTTAAAGATAAAATTACCGCATAAAGTGTAAACACATTATTGCACCCAGTATGATTTGCTGTTAAAAAATTAAAAAACCGATGTTTATTACAAGTATATTTTTCATTTTATTTTATCGATAAAATGTGGTCTAGTTTCATACAATTTCGTTTGTGGACTTTATCCAGGGACACGCTGTATATCCCTCTAATATTAGCACATTTACCAAACTGGGAAATACTTAGGCGATTCGCACACTGCACCGCATCACGGACCAACCGCGGCAAACGTAGCTTAACCTGATCGATCGACCCGTGCGGCCGTTATTACTTGGCCACAAGCTTAATAAATAAATAGTTTTCAGTTCAAAAACAGTTTTTTTTATTAGTTAAGACTCCACATGCGTCACGCCATTTTGTTTATACATCAGTCTTGAAATTCTCACGTGTCCGTTCATAATAAGTTGTTATTAATACTTAATCGTCAGAGCAATTAAATATATTCTAATGTTAATTATGAATCCGTTGGCCCCAGTCATTGTGTGTCGCGTAGTTAGTTTGAATGTAATATCGGTTCCTACACAGGAGGAGCTTGTGTCGATCGATCAGGTTAACCTATGCTTGCCGCGGTTGGTCTTGGATGTGTGAACGACCATTACCTATTGAAAGCCCTGCGTGCCTCGGAAAGCACGTTATAACGTTGGTCCCAGCTGTCATTCGACAGTCGTTACGGGTCGTCAGAAACCCGAAAGTCTGACAAGCAGCCCGAAAATCTTACCAAGGGGTATCATGTTACTCTGTAACCTGCATCCGGTTAGACTGGATGCCGACCCCAACATAGTTGGGAGAAGGCTAGGCAGGTGATGATGACTCGTGATTATATACAGTATACGGGGCGCCTACCCCTTTTGACTAAAGGCTTGATTTAATAAAACCTCGTGTTACTAGCACAAGTTGTTGGTACGAGTATTACGTATGATGCTGGGAAAATCAATGTTTTTTTTTTTTATTTTGTCTTGGGAAATATCAATGAAACCAGTTGTACGAGTTAAGTTGTAATAGATTACTTACTTTCTATTTGTAGGTACAACGTGTAATTACGGAAAGGGTTTTCTGGAAGGAAGTTCCTTATCGCACGTACACGTACGTACGTACGCACGTACTCTGCATACTTGGCGAATGAGAGCTCGACTGAGAAAAGATTATCATTTTGACCGTCACAATACTTTTGTTATAGTATGTGTGTCTGTGTGTTTACAAGCGTTTGAATTTGTTTTTATATTAATAACTACCCTGGTAAAAAATACGGGCCGAAAATACGCCGAAAACAGGCCGAGGTAGTGAACAAAACACCGAAAACAGCTGTTTTCGGTTTTCTCCACTGACTCCAAAAACACGCCGAAATGAGGCCGAAATCACACCGAAAATCATTTTTACCCGGGTAGCTTCTGCTCGCGACTTTCTTCTGCAACAAATTTCTTGTTCCTGACCCACCCCGCCACAGCCTTTTTCCCATTGGTGGTATACAGGCTTCCTCAATGTGAGAGGAAGTGAGCCGTAATCCACCACGCGGGCACGGGACGGGTTGCACTCGGTCACCACAAGTAAAGCGCGAGTTGCTTCGTCTACCTATTACGGTTCAAAAGATACAGCCCTGTGACAGACGAACGGAACTAAATGGCAATCATATCACTTGATTTTAATAGGTTTTTATATTTTATTTGTCCTTTTGATAGAATTATTTTATATTTTGTAATTGTGAGGACTTTGTAGGCCTTGTAGACTTTAGATCTGCACCTTAATTGCGTAACACACTATTACTTACAATTTGAATCATTTTGAAGCATATTGCTAATCCATTGCTCCATATGTTCGAAAAATGTGTCTGCTCCACAACGTAAATAACGCAATGAATGTTGTTGAACTGTCAAAATGAAACCCATTGCTACTGACAGTGTGTTATGCAATTACCCTGCTGTAGACCATTTTCTATTTTATTAAGTACCTGCCGGTCGATTCTGTAAAAATCTCACCGTGAAATCATAGGTGAAGTGAGCAGTCAATAATGTTAATCCCTAGCATTAGTCTACTGAATCTCACTTCACCTAAGTTCTCACGGTGAGATGGTTACAGAATCGCACTGCTGGGACTTGTTGCCAGCCCTACGCTGTCCTCCCATACCTACTGTAATATGAAAACATTGCAAAAGGCCATTATTTTAAAAGAGTAACCGTGGAGTTTCTCGCCGGCTCTTCTCCATAGGAAACGACCAATTGGAATCGTGCGTAGGTTTAAGTGTGTGAAATAAAATATTTTGATTTTGAACGGCAGCGGTGCTTTAGTAATAGGGTCCCGTAGGCACCCTTTGTGTACGGAACCCCGAAAACAAGATGGCGGCGTTAGTTCCGATTTTCGCCACGCGTCAAAAGATCTTATGACATAATTATGATTCGCTTCCACAACGTTTTATAATTCCATGGAATGTACTGTAGGCAAGCATCATTTCGCAGAACTCCTAACACATGGCCTGCGCGCTGTGTGCATACTCATCGATGTGAAGATAAAGTAACCACGGAGTTTTAATAAATCATATTTTATTTGCGACGAATCTTTTAATCTACATATACAGGGTCAAATTATATTAGCTAGCGAAACTCCGCAAACGTGATGGGAATCGATATATCTGAACAAAATAAAATAGGTTTGATGTTTCTTTCTTGGAGGTCAACGACCGCTGATAGTGATGTTCCTTGAAGTATGAGTTGAGAAAATGTGTTTTATCGTTTTTAGATGGATTTTTTAAACTGATATTTCAAGTAAATACACTAACATCGGTCGATAGCCCCATAAGAAATCATCAAATCTTTTTTGGTTTTCTTTTATCGTGTTTAGATATTGATACCCATCACGTGTGCAGAGTTTCGCTAGCTAATTTAATTTGATCCTGCATACTAATAGTAAAGCTGAAGAGTTCGTTTGTTTGAACGCGCTAATTTCTAGAACTACCGGTCGGATTTGATAAATAATTTTAGCATTTGATAGCCCAATCGATCAGGTTAAGCTACGCTTGCCGCGGTTAGTCTGTGGATGGGTGACCATCTTTACATACCGAGACCCCTCCGTGCCTCGGAAAGCACGTTAAGCCGTTGGTCCCGGCTGTCATTCGTAGATCTTTGACAGTCGTTACGGGTAGTCAGAAGCCCGAAAGTCTGACAACCAGTCTTACCTAGGGGTATCGTATTACCCAGTAACTGGGTTGTGGAGGTCAGATAGGCAGTCGCTCCATGTAAAATACTGGTATTCAGCTGTATCCGGTTAGACTGGAAGCCGACCCCAACATAGTTGGGAAAAGGCAGACAGATGATGATGATGATGATGATAGCCTAATTCCTGGGGAAAGCCTTGGGATATTTTTAACAACACGCTACGAGCCTTAGGATCTGAGCAAACAGACCGAAAGCCAGAAAGGGCGCTAAGCTAAAAGGAAGTAACAGCGCGGACGGGCGACGCGATGCGACGCGATGGCACGGTAATATTATAATACAAGGTGTAACTTAAATAACGCACAACCTCTTAATGGGTCATTGTACTCATCATTATGAACGACTTTTACTATGGGACCAAACCGGAAATCGCGAAAAAAAAAATCAGCTGTTTCCTACATTTTGACGAGTTATGCGAACATAAATGTAGGGAACAGCTGATTTTTTTTTCACGATTTCAGGTTTGGTCCCATAGTAAAAGTTGAGAGGCTTAAGAGGCTGTGCGTTATTTAAGTTACACCTTGTATACCGTGGCGATGGGTCGGGGGAACAAGAAATTTCTCGCGGATAAAAGTCCGGGCTCGAGTTCGGTGGTCAAATACACGAGCGGCATGTTGTCGGTGGCAGCCGCAGACGACTGCGGTCGCCTCTGCTGTTGACGCGTGTCGCTCGTGTGTATGAGCACTTAGTTGTTGAGCTCGCCGGCCGCTGCCGCAGCAGCGCCCACTTGGTCACAGTTCTAACCTAACCAGTATGATCGGGTGCTTAGAGTTATAACCTAGCTTAGAGTTATTACGACCAATTCAGTCGCGCGTCGTCGTCGCTGGCAAAATGTAAGTGTACTACCTAGGTATATGTACATCTTTCAAATCAAATCAAATGAAAATCATTTCAATCAAAGTGATTTATTCAAACTAGGCTGAGAATCAGCACTTTTCGAACGTCAAAATTACAAAAGACAGTCCCCCAAAACGCCCGCCCTTCACCACTTCCTAGTGCTTTCGCTGGGAAGAAGTGGCACGGAAGTAATCCTTCAGGAATTACAGGCGTTATGTTTATGTTATTAAATGTTATTTTTAAAAAGTGTACAAAATTAGGTCAATTAGTTTTCGCACACTGGATTTTCTACCCACTGCTTTTAACGCTGAGAGTTCAAAATCAGCGTATTTTTGTGATGCGCTGGGATGCGCTCTATTTTGATTCTCAACGCTCGGCTCAACAATGAGAGTTGAAAATCCAGTGCGCGATAAAATCCACTGGACGTGGAATAATTTGTGTTACATTTCATGTAACGCTTCACCAATTGAAGAGAAATATCAAGAGATAGCCGCAATACAATAATTTCAATCAATTATTGTATACAACGTGTAACGTCAAATGCGCAAAACCTGAAAATAGTTTGATCAGAATAACGAGCAGATTTTATTGAACCACTTTTTAATATAGGTCACATTTTTCCAAAAATCTTTATTAAAAACGTTGCCGTGTCTATTTATTAATAGGTCAAGCAAGCCAATGTGAGCGCGGCGCAGCGGCCCGGTGACGACTCCTCCCTCGGTAAAGCGTCGTCGCAGACGCAAGAAATGATCACAATGGCCAGTAAAACTAAAACAGCACATAAAACCTTTACAATTTTGTTAATGACTTATTTTCTCTCTGAAATAGGTCAATTGAATTAAAAATCAGTTGGGGTGTCTGAGGTTTTGCGCATTTAACGTTACACGTTGTATATGCGACCTATAACGTTCCCACTGCTGGGACACATGTCCCCTCTCTGTAAGAGGGAGTGGGAGTGGGTCGTAATCTCGTCACATGATGTCACATAATAATAAGTCATTAAAAAAATTGTAAAGGTTTTATGTGGTTTTAGTTTTACTGGCCATTCTGATCGTTTCTTGCGTCTGCGACGACGCTTTATCGAGGGAGGAGTCGTCACCGGGCCGCTGCGCCGCGCTGACATTGGCTTGCTTGACCTATTAATAAATAGACACGGCAAGGTTTTTAATGAAGTTTTTTTGAAAAATGTGATCTATATTAAAAAGTGGTTCAATTAATTCTGCTCGTTATTATGATCAAACTATTTTCAGGTTTTGCGCATTTGACGTTACACGTTGTATAACGAGTAAGAGTACCATAGACACGAGAAGATGCTTGAAATAACATTGGGGTCATGTTAATACGGCATCAAATTACAATCGAACTCTCAACCGCGAACAGCTATTATAAGAACCTTACGAAAACGGAAAACCCAAATAAGTATTTCATAAAAAGGTCAAATATGTTCGTAAAAGTTTATTATTAAGTGACCTCCAGTTGTGGGAAATTACGATCTGTCAAAATGTATCTTTACCCACAATCATTCACAACTTGTATTTGTGGTATCTTATTGTATGACGTATGCAATAAATGGGGACAAAAAGAAGTAAGGCACGTTGCAAAAAGTATACTTTTAAAACGCTCATTATCGTACCTGATAAATAGCCAATAGCCTTCCTCAAGAATTGTGCTATCAAATGCAAAAAGAATTTTCCAGAGATAAACGCGTTCAATCAATCAAACTCTTTAGCTTTATTATTAGTATACAACGTGTAACGTTAAATGCGCAAAACCTCAGACACCCCAACTGATTTTGAATTCAATTGACCTATTTCAGAGAGAAAATAAGTCATTAAAAAAATTGTAAAGGATTTATGTGCTGTTTTAGTTTTACTGGCCATTCTGATCGTTTCTTGCGTCTGTGACGACGCTTTATCGAGGGAGGAGTCGTCACCGGACCGCTGCGCCGCGCTGACCTTGGCTTGCTTGACCTATTAACAAATAGACACGGCAACGTTTTTAATGAAGATTTTTTGAAAAATTTGACCTATATTAAAAAGTGGTTCAATTAATTCTGCTCGTTATTCTGATCAAACTATTTTCAGGTTTTGCGCATTTAACGTTACACGTTGTATAAATTACTAACTTCTGCCCGCGACTTTGTCCAAGTGAACTTTCTTGTTCCCCCACCCACCCCATCGCATCGTTCTTTCTCACTTTTTTTTCATTTTGCTCACGTGATGTTAAATAGCCTTCCTCGAGAATCAGGATATCAAAAATGTTAAAATATTTTTTCAAATCCAACAGGTAGTTTAGCGAGAGATTAGCGCGTTCAAACAAACAAAGTCTTCAGTTTTATAATTAGTATTCTCGTAGATCAGATAGATATAGATTTCAATAGAACTTCAACAAAGTTTTAATGATATCTACTTATATGTAATATTTCCCATAATAACGTTTTTAGCGTCATAAATGCGTTGAGTGCACAACTTCTGCCACGGAACCGCCTTCAAAGCTTAGTTGCTATACGCCATTCGCCATTATAGAGCGAGTGAACGGTGACACGCTTCGTTTGTATGGAATGTGTTGACAAAATATAGGCGGTATTGCCGCGGCCGCCGAGAAAGGAAGAAAAGAAGAAAGACAGACAGAGTTTACGATTTTTTTTTGTCTCCTCTACTCTTTCACACGTAATCACGTAATAATCCAGCACGCAGTAATCCATTGTTCTCTAAGTTCGAAAAAATTGTCTGCTCAACGACGTAAATGACGCAGTGAACGTTGTTGAACCGTCAAAATCGTTCATTCTGACATTGTTACTGTTAGTGTATTAACGTAATGACCCCGCCGGTTATACTGGAAGCCGACCCTAACATAGTTGGAAAAGGCTACCAACGAGTGTCGAGAACACAGCTTTATATGGAATAGAATGACCTTTTAGCATTAGGTCGTATAAACTTCTATGTAAATGAGATTCGCAGACCAATTAACGTCTTCTTTTTATACTTCAAAGAATATGTAGTGGGTTAAGGAAAACGTTACGCGAAATCCTTTTTTGATGTTATTGTGTGCGAGTGTGAAGGAGCGAACAGCCCAAAGTATAATCAGCCTATAAAGTCACCTGTTGGGACACAGGCCTCCCTTCTGTGGGAGGGAGTGGGCTATAATCCACCACGCACCCAGTACGGGTCGGTAGATGTCACATGGCTTGGCGTGTTTCTAGGACATGTCAGTTTCCTCGCGATGTTTTCCTTCACCGTTTTGAGAGCAGTAGTGATGAAATTATTTACAGAAAGTAAAGCGCCTGTCTGGGTTCGCAGTTCGAACCCACGACCTAGAACTCGTAAGTCGGGGCCGCTTCCACTGGGTCACCACTGCTCTGCCGCGAACAGCTGAGTGGTCAGCGCCGCCTCTTGGCATCTGCAACACCAGGAACATCCCCGGCGCCTAAGTGTACTCAATGTTTTTGCTGGTATATTAGCGTGTGCTAGCTGACATACGACTATAGCAAATATTTTAAGTTAATGTTTTGTGTTTCGTAATGTTAATTACCTGGCCGCACGGGTCGATCAATAAGGTTAAGCTACGCTTGTCGGGGTTGGTCCGTGGATGGGTGACCATCTTTACATATCAAAATTCCTTCGTGCCTCGGAAAGCATGTTAAGCAGTTGGTCCTGGCTGTCATTCTTGGATACCGATTTCAGAAAGTCTGACAACACAGTCTTACCAAGGGTGTCGTATTATAAACCCAGTAACTGGGTAGTGGAGATCATATAGGCAGTCGCTCCATGTAAAATACTGGTATTTAGGTGCATCCGGTTATACTGGAAGCCGACCCCAACATAGTTGAAAAAAGGTAGGCAGATGATGATGACATATTATTCGGTTTAAAAAAAAAAAGATGTGGAAAACAGGTGACAAAAATTGAAAAAAGTATGCTTAGATGGTTTGTTCATGTTGAGAGGATGAGTGAAAGGCGACTGACAAAAGGTATTACAAGGCAGATAGGGCTGCAAACCTTCCTCAATATTAATTTATTGGCTACTAGCGACCCGCCCCGGCTTCGCACGGGTGCAATGCTGATCACTACATAGTATAAAACAAAGTCGCTTCCCGCTGTCAGTCTGTCTCTATGTATGCTTAGATCTTGAAAACTACGCTACGGATTTTGATGCGGTTTTTTTTATAGATAAGAGTGATTCAAGAGGAAGGTTTATATGTATAATACATGCATAATATAGTAGAGAAACACTGATAATTTTAGAGCCATTATTTCTCGTAAAAAGTATAGGATAAAAAATCGTTATTGTGAGTTATCCCTAAGAGATAGACATATACCATTATGGATTTTTTTGTAGACCTTTTTAAGGTGTACAATACTGTAGTACAGACGCCAGCACATCAAGCTACCCGAAACTGTCAAAATTTCCCAATCAAGTTTGAACCTTATGCTTTAGTGGTAAAGTTGAAAATCCGTTGGGTAGTTTCAAGCGCCACCGGCCGACTGCCCGGCCGGTAACGCCCGCATTTTAAAACTGTAATATCTTCGAAAATATTCATTTAAATTACATGCTGTAAAGGGCCATAATGATCTATGTAAAATGCACAATGTTTTTAAGGTACTTAATTGGATAACGATTAATGCTGTATTGCCTAAAATTGCTTCTTAAATAAGCCATTATTTCTCGTAAAAAGTTAAGGATAAAAAATGGTTATTGTGGGTTATCCCTAAGAGATAGACATATACCATCGCGGACTTTTTTGTAGAACTTTTTAAGGTGTACAATACTGTAGTACATTATTTTGATCTATCTCGAATGGTTCAGCCAGCGTTTACAATGTAAGCGCAAAAAAATGTGTTTATTTACGACATCACATTAGAAACCTCTAAAATGATCAGTGTTTCTCTACTATATTATGCATTTATTATACATATAAACCTTCCTCTTGAATCACTCTATCTATTGAAAAAAACCGCTGTTGCGGAGTTTTAAAGATCTAAGCATATATAGGGACAGACAGACAGGGAAGCGACTTTGTTTTATACTATGTAGTGATTTAACATCACGCTAGGGCCCTAACAAGCCAGCAAAAAAAAAATCAGAAAGAACTAAGCGAAAACGGAGTACTAGCGATGGGATGTGACGTGGGTCGGGGAACAAGACATTTCACGCGGACGGAATCGCGGGCAGAAGCTAGTCAGTTATAATTACATGGAAATATTCTTAGTTCGCGCGTGTAATATAAGTGTTTTCCTAATAGCTCTAATTATACACGCATGAGTGATTCCACAAGCGATACCGACGACGTCTCGGTTTCATTATGACGAAAGGTGTAGGCAGAGACCACAGAACGGCTTTTGTATATCCTGGTATATCCTTATTTATCTACCTTTTTCAACTGTCATGCGTCAGTCAGGATGACACCTTAAAATTCTCCGTTTTTTCAATTTTATGTACCTATTTATTTTGGAAAATTCATTGTTTCAAAAATTCGCAAAGAATGTGCGTAATATGGAAGGAGTGATAGGGCTATGGAGAAATTTCTTGAGGATGCGTGAGCGTGCGTGATCCATCGCCGCCCGTTCGATGTCCACCGCGCACAGGGTGGATGGAAACCAGCACATGAAGTGATTTTTTTGCTCCGTTGGTGTAATTGCTGAATGGCGTTCCAGTGTGAGGATAAATAAATAAATTAATAAATAAATTTTGTGATTATGTCTAGACTTTAAAAGAGAAGAAGTGGCAAAACAAACTCAGGGTTTACCTTCACAACCCTGTTTGTTTCGCCATTTCTTCTCAGATTAGTCAGATAGGAAACGCCGATCTCATCTAGTTTTATTTTTATTTTTATATAATATAATTGACGTGTAAAAGTACTTTTACAAACCTTCACCTACACCACCTACCAAAAATAAAATCATTTATTATTTAATGCTCGAGTTTCGCGTGGCTAGCTTTTCAGGCTATACAAAGTGGTCAAAAACCACGTATTCAAAACCTTAAAAGTTAAAACTTTGACAATGTTGTCTATTGATTAATGGGCAAGCAAGCACTGACCTATACTAAACAAGTACGCTGGACTTCGTAGAAGCTCAACTGTGGCTAATGAGACACAATTGAATTTCTATTGTTATAAACCAAATATTGATATATCGATGACAACATGAAGACATTTGAATTCCGCCATTTTGGCGCTGACAGCAACGTTAGCGTCCGTGGAACTAATATTTTTGTTAACGAGTTTTACAAGATGCGCATACTCTCAGGAGGAAAATGTTTTAAATATCTCGAAGTAAACACTAAATAAACAAAAAAGTCTTATCATACCGAAACAAAACGAAGACCATTTGCAACAATGTGTTAATTTTAGTTCCTGAGACGCTCGAGTCGCGCTTTGAATCGGCACAAAAACAACTGTCATTTCGTATAGTAGGTATAATCGTCCAGTGTACTTGTATATGGTCAGTGTGGGCAGGTCACAATTTACTGGTCTACCCAAGACCAAAGACAATACACATTGTGTAATGGGTAGCGTAGCGACAGTGGCAAATGACAGCAAACAAACAATAAAAAAAAATGCCGATTGCAGAGTGGAAATGATCTACTTTCGTAACTAACAAAAATTACAAGTAAGATTCAGCATTCAGCCGTGCGTCGCATCTGTGCAAGAACAGCGGGGGTGGTTCAGTATCAGTAGCAATAGCTTTTATTCTGACAGTTCAACAACACTCATTGCGTTATTTACGTTGTTGAGCAGATCAACTTTTCGAACATAATGAAGCAATGGATTAGCAATATCCTTCAAAAAAGATTTATGAATCATTTTGAAGTTGAAATTGAATTTTGCAATTGAAAGTGTGTTGAAACGCAATTAGGGTGCTGACTACGACAAAAATGTTAACTAAAAAGGTTTAAACAAGATATCGTTGTCGATTTCAGTCGGTTTTCGTAGTGACTAAATGTCTTATGTAATTAAGGTATCAATCGTACATACCTATTACGTGTGGCTCCGGTACAACATTTGTGATGCCTAAATGCAGAACAAATATAAAACAATATGCTCCATTTCATAGAATGTTTTCTAGCTACAATGGTGTGAGGCAGCATTTTGATATTTTCTCGGGGATCTTAGCATCAACCAAAATTGTGTGCTTAACGTGCTTTCTGGGGGTCTCAATATGTAATAGATGGTCGGTCACCCGTCCGCGAACCGACCGCGGCAAGTGTAACCTTCGACCCGTGCGGCTGTTTTCAATTAGCATTGTGTCTAAAATACGCTCGTCGGCGTCGGTCTGCTTTTTTTATACCGAGTTGCTAAAAACGAATGAGTGGGTATAAGAACTGCCGGTCGATTCTGTAAAAATCTCACCGTGAAATCATAAGTGAAGTGAGCACTTAATAGTGTTAATCCCTAGCGAATGACAGCTCACTCCACGCTCACTTCACCCAAGCTTTCACGGTGAGATGGTTACAGAATCGCACGGCTGGATGAAGGAATGTGGCTACCTCCTGACTCACTTTCAATGTAAACAATTTAATTTTAACATTTTTATGATCTAGATAATAAATAGATGTCTAGGTTTAAGATACTTGTGAAATAGGCGGGATTTTATCACGCATTGGATTTTCAACTCTGTGTATTGAGCCGAGCGTTGAGAATCCAACAGAGCGCCGCCTCCCAGCGCGTCAAGAAAAACACTGTTGGGTTTTCAACTCTCAGAGTTGCAGCAGTGCGTTGAAAATCGAGTGCGCCGAAAAATTGATCCCGTGCGAACCTGGGTTAAGAACAGCTAAGGCGGTCGATGAGAAGAAAGTGGGATTATTATGTATTTTCTAAAAATCTATTTAGGATTTTATTAATCACTATGCGCTATGCCCGCGACTTCGCTCGCATAAATGTCGGAAAACAATAATGTGTAGCGTTACTAATTATGTTTCTAAAATAAAAGTAGCCTTAGTCATAACCACGGTCATAACCTTATAAAATCAGCTATCTGCTAGTAAAAGTCCCGTCGAAATCGGTCCAGTCGTCTCGGAGATTAGCCGGAACAAACAGACAAGTTTTAAAAACCGGCCAAGTGCGAGTCGGATTCGCGCACGAAGGGTTCCGTACCATTATCTATGAAAACGGCAAAAAGTCGCGTTTGTTGTATGAGAGCCCCCTTAAATATTCATTTTATTCTGTTTTTTTTGTATTTGTTGTTATAGCGGCAACAGAATCAACCATCTGTGAAAATTTCAAGTGTCTCAGAGCGCCTTCACACTAGCGTTTGTGTAGCGTAGGCGTTCGATAAACGTATGCGCAGCGGAGAGGCCGCGACAACGCGGCGCAGGCGTCGCGTTGTTGCGGCGTTTCCTCTGGAGTCAATTGAACGCTGCGCTAACGCGGTGCAGACGTTACACAATTTCGTTGCCGTTTCAGAAATATCATTAACAAAATGGATTCTGACGAGGAAACTATTGTTGGCTTTGGTTTTAAAAAGAAAATTATTGCGAAAACGTGAAAATAAAAATAAAAGGATGTGAGAGAACCCATTAAGGAGTGTACGGTCAAGTGAATGTGATTATTTTGTGCTTTATTGTAAACACATAAAAAATGATTCAAAATATTTTATTCTCACTTTCGAATGGCGAAGCCTATATTCGATTGCAAAAAATACAAAGTGATATACAATATCAGGATACACATTTGAGGCTTTGCGTATCGCTTGAAGAAAGACTTGTTATTACCTACTTTAAGGTAAGGTATATTTAATTTTTTTTAAATAATAATTGTACATGACTCCGCAGTAACGCAGCGCCTGCGTCGCGCACCTGCGGCGCTAACGCAGCGTATTCATTTACCCTTGCACTGATGCCGCGACAACGCGACGCCTGCGCCGCGTAGACGCAGCGTCTCTGCTGCGCATACGTTCATCGAATGCGGTTTTTATGACTTGACAACACATAGTTTCTTTATTACATGTAAGTTTAGTATACATATAGTATCAAACATAAACTTTCCGGAATAGCTTCTCGAAATGGTGGTGAAAACTGCACTAAAATCCGTTGCGTACTTTAGAAGAACAACGCGGTCACAGACTGAAAAAGCAATTTAACAAAAAAAAGCGACTGTAATTTATAATATTTGAAGTTGATATAATACTGTTCTGTAAGAAAAGTCAAAAAAGAGGCTATAAAAGTAGAGTCTACAACACAATTACTAGAAAAAAAAAAAAAAAATTAGAAAATAATCATCATCATTCTTCCGCCCCTATCCCAATTTATTTGGGGTTGGCGCAACATGTCTTTTTCTTTCACACTTCTTTATCAGTCGTTATCTTGGTACCCTTTCCCGCCAATATTATCATCTTTGACACAGTCCATCCATCGTTTCTTTGGTCTTCAGCTCTTATAGACATCAACATTAAAAAAAAAACAAGTCGAAATAATCGTAAGTCTATAACCAACCTTATATGCGCCTCGACGAAATGTAGCAATTCCAATGTAATAATTGAATAATCTACTTTTAGCTGCCACAAACCTTAAAACTAACACTAAAACAGTTCGTTAGGACACTTATTTAGCCATTTTGTAACACATCACATAATTTGTTCGTAAATAAAACGTAAATAGTTTGTTTTCATTATTAAGATACAGGTCGACACACCACAAGTGATTACGACGTCAAACTACGTCACAGACTAACTATATTTTCGTTGTGTTCGGTGTTGCCAGTCAAAAATTAAAATTCGCACGGAGTACATGTTATAAATAGGGGTAATTTTATGTTACGGGTGTGTCAAAAACTGTTTTAATTTTTATTTTGTAGTAAATTAAAGATAAATAGAGGAGAGAGAGAGCGTGACTGAGTTACAGATTTTTGGTTGTTTTTAATGTAACTTGTTAGTTTGAAATGTTATTTTTTACTATTTGTATTTCCTGTGCGTGTCCCAAATAAAATATTGATCTTTCTTTCTATAAACACTCATTACCGCGTCTGTGTTAATGTTAACCGGCAGGCCTGTTGGTCTAGTGGTCAGTGGCCCTGACTACTATACTCAAGGTCGTGGGTTCGATTCTACCCAGGACAAATGTTTGTGTGATGAGCACGATCATTTGTTCTTTGTCTGGGTGTAATTTATCTATAATATATACAACGTGTAACGTCAAATGCGCAAAACCTCAGACACCCCAACTGATTTTTAATTCAATTGACCTATTTCACAGAGAAAATAAGTCATTAAAAAAATTGTAAAGGTTTTATGTGCTGTTTTAGTTTTACTGGCCATTCTGATCGTTTCTTGCGTCTGCGACGACGCTTTATCGAGGGAGGAGTCGTCACCGGGCCGCCTGCCGCGCTGACATTGGGTTGCTTGCTTGACCTATTAATAAATAGACACGGCAACGTTTTTAATGAAGATTTTTTGAAAAATGTGGCCTATATTAAAAAGTGGTTCAATTAATTCTGCTCGTTATTCTGATCAAACTATTTTCAGGTTTTGCGCATTTAACGTTACACGTTGTATTTATTTAGAAATATAATATAATGTATGTTTATCAGTTGTCTAGTACTCATAGCACAAGCTCTGCTTAGTTTGGGACTAGATGGCGTTGTGTGAAAGTTGTGGATTATTATTATTATTAATTCAATTTATTCAGGAACAATTCACATTGTGTTTGAAATCATTAAAATTATAAGCCTAACACATTCATATTACAATAAATCATAGAAAATAACAATATATTTTGAAAATACAAAGTTTAATATTGCCCAGTCTCTCATTTACATTATTTGACATACGTTTATGATAGTATTGTGTATGTCTAATTTTGTTATTGATTGTTTTTATGTGTAATATTTTAGTTTAATTTACATATTTAATTTCATTATTGTGACATTTTTTATTTAATTCTAATGTGTACCTATGATTGTGTTATTTTACTTTTGTTGATTATTGTAATATAATGTGTTTTATTGGATTTTAATTTTAACTTTTGTATAATGTATGGTATGGTACTATGTCTGAAATAAATGAATAAATAATAATAATAATAAATTAATATCCATATTTTAAATTTTTAAAAGTTGCGCAGATTTGTGACCGATTAAAGAAATGGAGCAGGTCCTTTACCCAGGAGTAAATTATTTCGAGCTAGCTCTAATGATAATAACATTTTTATTCGGTAACACTTTCCACCAGCATAGCTTATATTATTCCAATTGTAGCCTATATTTCTACAGCTTTTGCCAGCGGCTTCGCCCGCCTGTAAGTCGGAAATCAGGCCACGGGAACGTACTACCGGAGTAAAAAGTATTAATCTAGGCTATAACCTATCTGTGTGCCAAATTTCATCCTAATCTATTCAGTAGTTTTTACGTGAAAGAGTAACAAACAGTCATCTATCCATCGATCCGTACAAACTTTCACGTTTATAATATTAGTTGGTAGGATAGCAGGATTTAGGTAGTAAAATCAAAGAAATGCGGAGTGGTCGTGCTAAAAGCAAATAATTTATTTTGACTGTTCACTTACAAAGATTTTTTACATAACTAACTCTGTTTTTTTTGACAGGCCTGTTAGTCTAGTGGTCAGTGGCCCTGACTGCTATACACAAGGTCGTGGGTTCGATTCCCACCCAGGACAAATGTTTGTGTGATGAGCACGATCATTTGTTCTGTGTCTGGGTGTAATTTATCTATAATATGTATGTATTTAGAAATATATATGTATGTTTATCAGTTGTCTAGTACCCATAGCACAAGCTCTGCTTAGTTTGGGACTAGATGGCGTTGTGTGAAAGTTGTGGAATATTATTATTATTATTATTATTTTTTATATTGCCTAAATATTGTTTAACCGATCTCCCTAAACAAAGGCAAAACCTTATTATCCTGGCGACATTAACATCTGGTTATGTTCAAGCAAATTGATACGGATGTAACACAACCATGTTACTGATACATAAAGAGACACCTTTATTCCAAGGTACTAAAGACTATTCTAGTCTGTAACATCACTTCACTAAATTTGTCAGTAGCGTAATTGGAATGTTTTTACCAAATAAATTTGCAGTTGTTATGATCCTTAGCACCTTAAAAATAAAGTATAGATTAGTTTGAATGGTGAGTATTGCAATGACGGGTAAATAGGTGTATGCAAGACGGGTTCTCTTCTTAGAATAGTATTGAGGTCTTTCTTACTACTACGTTATTTCGTCCTTGTGTATTGGCTTGCCAAATCACAAATTAAACTCCATATCGGTCGGCCATTTTGAATATTTGACACGTCAAAACCTTTTCAGTATCATCTGCCTAGCCTTTTCCCAAATATTTTGGGGTCGGCTTCCAGTCTAACCGGATGCAGCTGAATACCAGTATTTTACGTGGAGCGACTGCCTATCTGACCTCCACAAACCAGTTACTGGGTAATACGTTACCCCTAGGTAAGACTGGTTGTCAGACTTTCGGGCTTCTGACTACCCGTAACCAACGGCTTAACGTTCTTTCCGAGGCTCGGAGGGGTCTAGGTATGTAAAGATGGTCACCCATCCACAGACCAACCGCGGCAAGCTTAGCTTAACCTGATCGATCGACCTGTGCGGCTGTTATTATTTTGCCACGGGCCCGTCATACATTGGGGCCCTGTCACCTGTGCGCTTGATAATTTTATGACTGTCCATGCGGCGCAGGGTGGAAGGTGAGCCATTGTCTGTGGGGAGATGCCGCATACGCACTTGAGATCTGATCTCCCACCTGTGGAGATTGTCTTTTTTATCGAAACATCTGAGAGCCTTCCGCCTGGGAACGCGTTACCGTGGCCGACTTGTTCCAGAAATTAGCGCGTTCAAACAAACAAACTATTCGGCTTTATTATTACTATTAGTAAAGATATAGATAGATTAACATTCAGGACAAATAACAGTTATGTCAAGCATAATAAACAATAGTCATTTCCAAACCAGTTTTATTAGTTTCAACGCCCACAGACATAGTCATCTGCCTGCCTTCTCCCAACTATGTTGGAGTCGGCTTCCACTCTAACCGGATGCAGCTGAGTACCATGTTACATGGAGTGACAGCCCAGTGACCTCCCCTGATACCCCTTGGTAAAACGGTGGGTATACTACTGGTTGCACCTCGGAATCCATACTAAGTGAAGAAAAACGAAGAGAGAAGAAACACACTGGCAACTCAATTTAAATAAAGGATCCCGGGTTCGACACCTACGCTTATCTGGAATAGTATAGAACAACTTCATCGGCTCCGGGATCCGGGACTCTTCCAAGTCCCTGGCGCCCATTTAGAATAAGATTAAAACAATAACACTGGAAGGTTTTGCCTTGATATTATCACAGATTATTATGATATTATACACAACTTGTAATTTCAATCTTTTATAAGGAACAGTACCGGTTTATCTCCAACCCCCCACGACCGTTAGTAATACCGCTGAAGTTAAAGCTGGCTGGCAATAAACAAATTAGGGTTTTGTAAAACCTAATTATAAGAAATATTTGTTGACCGTTTGTTGTTTAACCCACCTTGCATCTGAGCTTTTGATCCTTCCACACTAGAGGGACAAAATCTCATATGTAACCACCACCACCACCACTGTTACATATGAGATTTTGTCCCTCTAGTGTGGAAGGATCAAAAGCCTCCAATTTCGGCCACGGCAGCCAATCTCAACGGAAACGGGAGATATTATAGTGCAGGCGTGTGTGCGCACACAGGTGCACTCTGTCTCCCATCACTTTCATAGTCCGATGGGACGCCCAACTGACACTCGCGGAGAGAGATCAGGCGCAGAACCAACGGCTTTACGTGCGCACCGAAGCACGGGGGTATCACACCGCCGACTTCCAAACTCTGGGCTGTTACTAAGAAAGTCCTAGTGGAAAAACCTGATAAAACTTTTCCCGACCGAGGTATCGAGCCCAAGACCTGACCCCACGCTCAGAACTCGCGCTTGCGGTCACAAGCGCGACTGCTGACAGACATAACCGTAGACATAGTCTCGTGCTAATCGAGATAGAATAATGCTGCTTCTCTCATATAGAACTATTTTCTAATTATTAGTATGCGCATGCGCACGGTATGTGTATCGCGTCGCGAACAATAGCTTAGTGATTGATCACAACACTGTATGTGGGTGTAACAGAGAGACAATACAATTGGACATTGGATTTCACAAACATCACGCTTGTTCCCCGAATAGGTAGGCAGATTACGGTAGATACACATAGCTGTTTCGGAACTAACGCCACCATCTTGATTTTTTAGGGTTCCATACCACAAAAGTAAAAAAACAGAGATCCGTCTTGACAGCCATAACTTCGTCGTTCGTCGTACGTATGTATGTCAAGACCTGTTTTCTTTTATGTGTTTCTAAATGACTTAGGTACCTATTCTTTATCCAAAAGAGGGGCTTGTGTCTAAGGAATAACAGCCGCTCCGGTCAATCGAACAGGTTAAGCTATGCTTGCCGCGGTTGGTCCGTGGATGGGTGACCATCTTTACATACCAAGAGCCCTCCGAGCCTCGGAAGACACGTTAAGCCGTTGGTCCCGGCTGTCATTCGAGGATCTTTGACAGTCGTTACGGGTAGTCAGGAGCCTGAAAGTCTTACAACCAAAGGGGTATGGTAACCCAGTAACTGGGTTCTGGAGGTCAGATATGCAGTCGCTCCATGTAACATAGGTACTGGTATTTCAGCTGCATCCGGTTAAACTGGAAGCCGACCCCAACGTAGTTGGGAGAAGGCAGTCAGATGATGACTTTATCCAAAAGTTTTTCTTAGTAAATAGGTACCTGATACGTATTTGTTTTGTAATAAACAGTTAAGCATTGTATCACTTAATTTATTTACTTAACTGTGACAATACCTGACATTAGTACCGCTCCGGTGCGCGTGAGTCGATTTTAAACTCAGAACTCGAACATTACTCTACGTGAGACAGAGATAGCAGACACAATTGTTCGTAAGTTAGAGCGAGATGGGTATGGTTTTGTTGGTGTGCAGTTGTGAATTATTTGCGTGATGGCATTTTTATTATTTGGTCATTGGACTGTTTTTTTGTGTTCGTTTTAAAGTGTTTTCGATTTTATAGCGTTATGTTTTCAACAAACTCATTTCAAGGATATTTCTCTGAGTTTATTTTATAATTAGTTATAAAATTGTACAATAAATCCGCCTATCTTTTCCCAACTACGCCGGAATGTCTGCGAATGAAGTCTAACCGGATACAGCTGAATACCAGCCGTGCGATTCTGTAACCATCTCACCGTGAAAACTTGGGTGAAGTGAGCGTGGAGTGAGTCGTCAATCCAAAAGCAAGCATCAGTATGACTCACAGCTCACTCTAAGCTCACTTCACCTTAATTATCACGGTGAGATTTTTCCAGAATCGACCGGCTGTATTTTACATGGAGCGACTCAGTTACACGAACGATACCCCTTTGTAGTCAGACTGGTCAGACATTCTGGCTTCTGACTACCCATAACGACCCTCAAATACATATCTATGTATGACAGCCAAAAACAAACGCTAAACGTGCTTCCCGAGGCACGGAGGGGTCTCGGTATGTAATGGATCCACCCATCCACGGAACGTCTTGGGCAAGCGTTAGATCGACCAGTGCGGCTGTTATTATTTAGCCACAAGCCCTTCCCAGTTATTAAGTGGTTATAGACTTGTTATTAACTAGCTTCTGCCTGCGACTTCATCCGCGTTTTTTAACATGAAATATGTTCTATGGCACTCTGCAGAAGCGTAGCTGTAGCGTCCTGTGTTCGATTCCCAGGTCGAGCAGTGTCATTGGGTTTTTCTATCTGGATTTTTCTGTAGCAGCCCGGATTCTTGGGTTAGGAGGTATTCCTCTCGAAGCGCTACCATTTTGAGGCGCACCTAAATTGAGGTGCTCCTTTTTTATTCCTCGGAGCGCACCTTTTAGTAGCACTCCCGATAGCAATTAAAAACATTAAAATTTTATTCCTTGAAGCGCACCCACGTTTAAAAATAGGGAAGAGCATGAAGTAAACGTAATAAATTATATTTTTAAAAACTCATTTGTGCAGCATCATCATCGAAGTTGCTTAACTAATTGACAGATTGTAGTAGCTTTCAAATAGTTATTGCACGTAAACTATTAATAAAATGGAGGAAATTCCTCGATGACGAATCTGGTATTTTTGATAAATTCAATAACTAATTAAGAATCCAATTAGATAATAGCTTAGGTGTTAATGTAATCCTTCATTTTATTTCGTTATTTTAGACCACGTGTATGTGAATCAGCTGTTAACTAAGAATAAAGACATTGGCGCCGATTCACTTGTTCACAAACTAAACTATACGGGGTGTCCGAAAAGTCATGGATTACCTTTTACCTGCTGATGGGCCACATTGAGATCTACCAATGAAAACAAATTGACCTACCAATAAAAAATTTTTTCACCAGGGCCGATCAAAAATAGGGTAAAATTTTTTTGGGTGAAAATTTTAAGTTTGAATCTAAATGTTAGGTATTTAAAAGATGATATCTGTAACTTTCTTGTATTCAATCGATAGTAGGATGATTCAAGATGAAAATAAAAAAAACCTGTACTTACTCGAAAAAGTTTTCATTCGTAGAAATGGCATGGAAAAAACTGATCAAAGGTAGAGATTTTCCAAAATTCCATTAAACATCAAAAAACTCGGAAGCCATAAAACTTTTACCATGGTCATTTTTTTTTTTTGGTAGATCCCAATGTGGCCCATCAGCAGGTAAAAGGTAATCCATGACTTTCCGGACACCCAGTATTTAAGTTCAGTGCATGTTTTTCTTTCTACATCATTAAGAAAAGGACAGAAGTTAAATATTAAGTAGTTTAGTCCTGTCAAATTATCACTACATAGTATAAAACAAAGTCGCTTCCCTCTGTCTGTCCCTATGTATGCTTAGATCTTTAAAACTACGCAACGGATTTTGATGCGATTTTTTTTAATAGTTAAAGTGATTCAAGAGGATGGTTTATATGTATAATACATGCATAATATAGTAGAGAAACACAGGTTTCTAATGTGATGTCGTAAATAAACACATTTTTTTGCACTTACCTTGCAAACGCTGGCTGATCCTTACGAGATAGATCAACATAATGAACTACAGTATTGTACACCTTAAAAAGGTCTACAAAAAAGTCCGCAATGGCATATGTCTATCTTTTAGAGATAACCCATAATAACCATTTTTTTCCGATACATTTTACGAGAAAAAATTGCTCTAAAATTATCAGTGTTTCTCTACTATATTATGCATGTATTATACACAAACCTTCCTCTTGAATCACTCTATCTACTAAAAAAACCGCATCAAAATCCGTTGCGTGGTTTTAAAGATCTAAGCATACATAGAGACAGACAGACAGCGGGAAGCGACTTTGTTTTATTATACTACTATGTAGTGATCAGCATTGCACCCGTGCGAAGCCGGGGCGGGTCGCTAGTATAATACTAAAAATACGTCAATTTACGGCAGGCGCTGACAAATTGACAGGACTAAACTAATATTTTCAATTACTAATTTGCCTTGCCGTGCAATAGCTGTCGGAGGAATGGTGGTCGTCTTATTTGATTGAAACTGACAAAATGTTTTGGATGTGTGAACTGCCTTTAGAAGATTCCTCGGTTCGGAAACGTATCGAACGGCTGTGATGTTGAGACACTTTCATCATGACCATCTTCACATACCAAGACCCCACCGTGCCTCGGAAAGCACGTTAAGCCGTTGGTCCCGGCTGTCATTCGTGCATCTTTGACAGTCGTTAAGTGGTAGAGCCATTAGCCCGAAAGTCTGACAACCAGTCTTATCAAGAGGTATCGTTATTACCCAGTAACTGGATTGTGGAGGTCAGGTAGGCAGTCGCTCCATGTAAAATATTGGTATTCAGCTGCATCCGGTTAGACTGGAAGCCGACCCCAACATAGTTGGGAAAAGGCTAGGCAGATGATGGAACACACCATACGGGTCTATGTGTGCTTGCGCCTCTTTCCGCTCCTTGTATGGAGCGACCTTCCATACTTATTTATCTACATACGTTGTGCTAATAATGACGCTGAATGCAGGCGAAATGGAAAAACCCAATACCATTTTGCCCGACCCGGGAATCGAATTCAGGACCCCACACTCAGTCTCCAGTTAACTGCCCCGGACACATTAATAGGTATGGCAGGACAGTGCAGGTCTGGCACCAAGTACAGGTAAATTGCCACGTCAACTTTCTGCCAGCTACTTTCGAATTCGAACCCTCAGAGGGACTCGAAACGTAGCCGCTGAAATGAAAAACAAAATATATTCTACCCCTTTTTCTACGAAATAAATATAACTACCCTCACTTACACCCTCTAAAACAAAGGGAAACCACCCCTTCCATTATGTTCCTATAAATATTTTATTAGGGGATGAAAGGCGTGGTGTAAACACACCCCTCAAATGGGTGGGGTCTATCTAAACCACGCCCAACCACCCCATCCCTTACGGCAGTATCATTTCGTCAGCCTTGAAGATCGTATCTTTAAGGTAGTTTCTTGATGTGCGATTTTGCGTTTAATCGTGCGTTGTGTGATAAGTGTGTTTATGCCCTAATTAGACTTAGTATGGTGTTTGTCTTTTTAAATTGTGGTTTGTTGTGACTTGTGAGTACGTAATGTACTTATTTAACTACGAGTATAATACATAGGTACCTTTATGTGTGTAGCTCTCTCATAAACAATAAAAAAAAACAAATAAATTAACAAAAATGTGTGATTTTACGATTTATCCACGAAAATTTTTACAAAACTTTTCCCAACTTTGTTGGGGTCAGCTTCCAGTCTAACATGATGCAGATGAATACCAGTATTTTACATGAAATGACTGCCTATCTGACCTCTACAACTCAGTTACTGGGTAATACGATACCCCTTTGTAAGACTGGTTGCCAGACTCTCGGGCTTCTGACGACCCGTAAAGACTGTCAAAGATCCACGAATGACAGCCGGGACAAACGGCTTAACGTGCTTTCCGAGCACGTCGGGTCGATGGGCAGTCGCTCCATGTAACATACTGGTATTCAGCTGCATCCGGTTAGACAGGAAGCCGACCTCAAAATAGTTGGGAATACGTAGGCAGACGGTGATATGCCGCTCTAAAACGGTGAAGGAAAACATCGTGAGGAAACCGGCATGTCTTAGAACGAAACATTCGAAGACATGTGACATCTACAAACCCGCACTGGTCCCGTGTGGTAGATAATGTCACTCCCTCTCACAGAGGAGACCTGTGTCCCAACAGTGGGAACATTAAAGACTGCTTATGATATGAACTGAGCCGTAAACTATTCTTCACTAGATCCGTTGTTGCTGCCTTGACTAATCGAAAATTCACATTCATCTTAATACAATGTGTAACGTTAAATGCGCAAAACCTGAAAATAGTTTAATCAGAATAACGAGCAGAATTAATTGAACCACTTTTTAATATAGGTCACATTTTTCAAAAAATCTTCATCTAAAGCGTTGCCGTGTCTATTTATTAATAGGTCAAGCAAGCCAACGTCAGCGCGGCGCAGCGGCCCGGTGACGACTCCTTCTTCGATAGAGCGTCGTCGCAGACGCATGAAACGATCAGAACGGCCAGTAAAACTAAAACAGCACATAAAACCTTTACAATTTTTTTAATGACTTATTTTCCCTCTGAAATAGGTCAATTGAATTAAAAATCAGTTGAAATGTCTGAGATTTTGCGCATTTAACGTTACACGTTGTATAATTTTCAGTAACTTAAAAAAACATTTATATATTAAATTGATCTTTTTAATAGTTTTGTGAAGTGAAGTGATTATTATTATTTAATCAGTGATTTAGGTACCTACAAGTAAAGTGCGTCTGGATAACAATTGTTATTTAATTTTATTGGTAAGTAAATAATACATTTCTATCATCGATCCTGTTATAATCTGTTCTAAGAGTATTTTGTGAAAGTGTAAACAAATGGTTTACAAAAAGAAAAAGCCAATGTCTATAAGGAGTACGTGGGGGAAGACCAAAGAAACGATGGATGGACTGTGGGAACGATGACATGGGGATGTTCATTTATTACGTAAGACGATTTGAGGGGGAGGGGGTTCGAACTCGTCTTATTTTTTCTTACGTGGGAATGGGGGGTCTAGATTGTTCTTACGTAAGGGTGCGTTTCCACAGAAGCGGAGCTGGGCGAAGCGGAGCAGAGACGTGCCGGAATCGACTAATCACAATGGTTGAAATCCTCATCGCGTCACTCGTCTCGTCTGTGATTGGACGATTCCTACACGTCTCCGCTCCGCTCCGCCCAGCTCCGCTTCTATGGAAAGGCACCCTAAGATCTCAAAAGTAAGCAAAAAGTCGTTTTTTATTTTGTTTTTGTTTGCAATTATTACGGTATGGTGGTATGGTATGGTATTACCACGATTGTAAAGAAAAAAAAAATAAACTTCCTTTTTGCTCACTTTCGAGATCTTACGTAAGAACAATCTAGACCCCTCCCACCTCCACGTAAGAAAGAAACATTTATAACGAAAGAAAGAAAAATTATATTTAAAAAAAAATCTGGTCATGTGCGAGCCGGATTCGCGCACCGAGGGTTCCGTACTTTGTAGTTACATTTACTTTGACATTGGTTCTCGTCAAATATCATGATTCTAGGTCAACGAGAAGTACCTGTGATTCCCTTGAGAGTGTCGAAATATACGTTTTTTGCGACATAAACGGCCTTATCTTCTTTACGTTTACTTAGCAGTGTGATTGTTTCACAGCTTCAAGGGACTGTAGACCTGAGTATATGGTTCTAATTTCAACTCGATACCTCCACGCGCTCCCGAGATAAAGGGTCTTGACAGACAGACAGACGGATAACAAAGTGATCCTATAAGGGTTTCGTTTTTCCTTTTGAGGTACGGTATGGAACCCTAAAAAGTAAGAAAAAGAAAAATTAAACAAAGTCCTATACGAGCCCAAAAGGCTCCTATCTCAGCATGATGCTGCGTCATTTCAAAAATAAATGTTGCAGCGCTGGTACTCTGATAGAGCCCGCTGTGGTGCCACGGGCAGTTACAGAAATAAATAAATAATAAAATAGATATATCGACGGCACTTATAACTTCATTACTAACGAGCTGGCCCGGCGAACTTCCCTCAATCCGTTCTCGAGATATCATCAAAAAAGCGGTTTCCTACAAAATGTATGAGAAAATGAATTATCTTTTTTTTTCCGGCTGTCATTCGTAAATCTTTGACAGTCGTTACGGGTAGTCAGAAGCCCGAAAGTCTGACAACCAGTCTTACCTAGGGGTATCGTATTACCCAGTAACTGGGTTGTGCAGGTCAGATAGGCAGTCGCTCCATGTAAAATACTGGTATTCAGCTGCATCCGGTTAGACTGGAAGCCGACCCCAACATAGTTGATGATGTTTTTGTCCCATGTTACTCTGCTACTCCGGGCGGAGACAAATCCAACAAATCAAAAATCATAAAAATCGGTTCAGCGGTTCTTGAGTTATAAATGGTGTAAATAACCTGAATTTGTTTAATTTATATAGATAAAGATAATATAGATTTATTAATAATACTGGTAATAATTAACCGTTATGTTTTTCGTAACCATAGCAACTGAAAATTGTCAAGTCATTGATTTAATTTGGTGTAACAAGCATGAAGCGTAGCCTAGTAGCGATAGCAGGTATTTTTAGGATCACACACAGAGAGAAAAAATCAAGATCAAACTCAAACTCAAAGCATTCATTTCAAATAACCCAATTACAAATGTTTTTTTTTTTCTATTATATTTGTAACTAGCGACCCGCCCCGGCTTCGCACGGGGGCAATGCTGATCACTACATGGTACTCGTATAAATCAAAGTCGCTTCCCGCTGTCTGTCTGTCTCTATGTATGCTTAGATCTTGAAAACTACGCTACGGATTTTGATGGGGTTTCTTTTTTATAGATAAGAGTGATTCAAGAGGAAGGTTTATATGTATAATGCATGCATAATATAGTAGAGAAACACTGATAATTTTAGAGCCATTATTTCTCGTAAAAAGTTAAGGATAAAAAATGGTTATTGTGGGTTATTCCTAAGAGATAGACATATACCATCGCGGACTTTTTTGTAGGCCTTTTTAAGGTGTATAATACTGTAGTACATTATTTTGATCTATCTCGTAGGGTTAAGCCAGCGTTTGCAATGTAAGCGCAAAAAAAATGTGTTTATTTACGACATCTCATTAGAAACCTCTAAAATGATCAGTGTTTCTCTACTATATTATGCATTTATTATACATATAAACCTTCCCCTTGAATTACTCTATCTATTAAAAAAAACCGCATCAAAATCCGTTGCGTAGTTTTAAAGATCTAAGCATACATAGGGACAGACAGCGGGAAGCGACTTTGTTTTATACTATGTAGTGATTATAATTTCTTTATTCGTTTTCCTTATACAATCTTCATTTTCTTTCACTTCGTTTGCACCGTTGGTCAGCTGTCATTTGTAGATCTTTGACAGTCGTTACGGGTAGTCAGAAGCCCGAACGTCTGACAACCAGTCTTACCAGTCAGGCAGGCAGTCGCTCCATGTTAAAATACTGGTATTCAGGTGTATCCGGTTAGACTGAAAGCTGACCCCAACATAATTAGTATAAGACGGGCAGCTGATGAATGACCGTAGGTACAGTCAACCTTTCGTCAGTCAAAAACCGCTCTTACCTCTACGAAACAAAGGCGCTTTCAATTTGAAATTCTTACCGTAATTGTGCTGTTGACTGTACATACAATACCACCTTCTCTCTATATTGGTCTTATGATCACAATACACTGCTGGCACACAGGCCTCCTCTCTGCGAGAGACAGTGGGCCGTAATCCACCACGCTGGCCCAGGGCGGGTTAGCAGATGTCACATGTCTTCGAATTTCTGATTCTAGGACATGCCGGTTTCCTTACGATGTTTTCCTTCACAGTTTTGGTGATGAAATTATAGAGGTATGAGGAACAGGGTGGAGACTTCACTCCTCCGTGGGTGTTGTGTCTGATAGGCAACTGCCCGACGGTTGATGTCGGGACGTTGTATATAATATGCTAGTAGCACGGTAAACTCTGCTTGCGCGATGCAGCATTTTGCGTGACGTCAGCGTGATGCGTAGTTCGCTTCTGGCGATGTAGATGCCGCATCAAAATAATTACACCAAGTAAAGTATGAGACAATGGCGACTGCGGGCCCTCCTGCGGCCATGGCGGCCAAAGAAAGACCAGCCATCGACGCGGGAGATATTATTATAGTGCAGGCGGGTGTGGGCACACACAGGTGCACCCTCTCCCCTCACTCCGATGGGACGGCAATCCGACACGACCGGAGAGGGATCAGGCTTTCCGAGAGGCACCGTATCACACCGCCAACTTCCAGGGCTGCTACTGAGAACATTCTTAATAGAAAGACCCAATAACACTTTTGCCCGACCTGGGAATCTAACCCATGACCCCACACAGCAATACTGCCGCCCTAAGTAAAAGGGGCGCATCTGCCGAAAGGGGATGAAGAAAAATGAGCCTTAATGGATGCGCCTTTTTCGTTTAGTAAGGTTTATTTTTCTTTACATTTTTGCCCGATATGCGTCTTTTTCTCTTACTGCGGCAGAATAATGCTTGCGACAGTAAGATTTTTGCTTCTACTGTCATATTATAAACCTCTCAGACACACAGCAGGGTGTCTGCCTATCCCCTAAACGGATATAACCGCGAATACTTCCAAAATTATTTCCTTTCATCTTTTTAATCAGTTCAAAATTTTTGACAGCCCTATCTCAAGATGCCACACTTATTTACCGTCGTCAACTAATTTTTTTACACCTTATGACTCTTATTGTCTCGTTCACAAAGTCTATAACCGCAATCTATTTATTTTCTGAATAGTAAATAGTAAAGTTGTCAGTTTTATTTGCAGTTGATAAAATATATATTTGAAATTGTAGGTTGTATTGATATGAGGTTAAGGTATAAAATTGCAAGGATATGAGTTTGGTGAGTGTATAAGTGAGTTGGTTTATAATTTAGATGTAACTTATTTTTGATTTGCACTGCGGGGTGTCACCTTTGCATAGGGTGACTATGATTTGGAAAAAAAAAAAACAAAAAAAAATATATTTCTTCATGTGGTTTGTGGAGATGATATGAAACTGAAATTGTTTATTCTGTAAGTAGGATATCGGAATCACTTTCATACGTCATATTATAGTACATTATGATATAAGTGCGGTAAGTTGAAAATTACAGCTGAGGCGATATTGCTAGCCCGAGCCGTAGGTGAGGGCTATAAGAAAGCAGAGGCTGTAATTATCAAACCGCACGTATGTCATACGACGTTTTATAACACATTTGTGAGGAAATAAATAAAACTCGGACTTTCTTAAACGAATAAATCTTTAATTACTTGTTAAAACAGTTATTAAAATGACTAATATGCTTGTAAGTATCTATCGGTCGATTTTTCGGGCAAGAGGCTTAGAGTAGCCTTTTTCGCTGCCTCTGAGACTTCTGGCGATGTCGAATTAATAAATTCATCATTACTTGACGACATTTTCTAATAAAATCAATACAGCGAAAAGAAAATGCGCGCGGAATAATTTTTACTTTTTCACAAATTAGCGATGCGCGCGCATCAGCGTCTTTTGTTTATGGCAAAGGCACAAAAAACAGCCAGTATTACTAATAAAGTAAATTAATACTTTTGTGTTTTTGTTACAGATAAATGATTGTAATTAATTGTCAGAATTAATTAAATTAAAGAATTAAATGTTTATTTATTATATTTTATCTCCCAAAAGTTAATTTTATTCATTAAATGTTGACCACTTTTCTGACATAAAAACTCTTTGCTAAGATTTAAAAAGTACCGTTCATTTTAGACGGAGCATCTTGATAAACCGTGCGCTTTACATTACAATTACGCACTAGTACGTAATGAGATACATTACGATATTGAAATTGGTGCAGTAAGAGACCTTTTACGAGCAAATGTGTTATAAAAGAATATTAAAAAATAAGCTAGATGGAGTCCACATTTCCTATCTGACTATCGTTGGGAAAAAATCGCGAAACGACGCTGGGAAGAATACGCGCATTGACGTGGAGTTGCGGACACCAGCCCGTATTACCTAAGTCCAGACATAATCTTGGTCAAACCATATTATAATGACAGTTTAGATTAGTGTCTGAAACGGTCTTTTGAGAAAAAAAACCACACACACACATTTGAGTAGACCAGCACCCTAATTGCGTAACACACTATTACTCTGAATTTGAATAATTTTGAAGGATATTGCTAATCCATTGTAACATATGTATGTTCGAAATATTTGTCTGCTCACGTAAATAGCGCAATGAATGTTGTTGAACTGTCAAAATACTAAAGCAATTGCAACGAATAGTATTTTACGCAATTACCCGCAGCTAGTGCAAGCATTTGTCAGTAATCATGTAGCTCAACTGCGATGTTAAGGAACTCAACGGTGGTGTATGAATAGGCTATTCTTTCATTCAGTCTTCCTTCGTCCGGGCTTGTTAAAATACGACTGTAGGCGACAAACGAATCGCTTTAATCGGATATGCAGCAGCGTGAAGCTGACGCTTATAACATTCTGCGATCACGTCATCGTTGATATAGTGGCCGCAAGCGCGATTGCTGGTAAAAGTGTTAGTGGACTTCTTCCATTAGACAGTTCCTAATAACAGCCTGGAGTCTGGAATAGTATCCACTTATTTACTGGCAATAGACCCATCCCCTATGACATGGGATTTAAACAAATCTGGCAAAATGAGTTTGGCGGATCTACTGATAACTGCTGAAGAATACGTTGCCCTGATTCAAATCAATGAATAAAGTCAGCGTTTCGCAGTCTACTGCTGGACATAGGCCTCTTCCAGGCTGCGCCACAACACCCTGTAGTCCGCCTTCCGTATCCCGTCTGTCCCAGCCACCTTATTCCGTCGATACGTCTAGAATAGAATAGAATAGAATACTCTTTATTATGTACACCATATAGATTACAGACATAAATATAGAAATTTTACAAAGGGTGACACAATGGGCGGTCTTATCGCTAAGAGCGATCTTTTAAAGACAACCTTTGGATGGATTGAAAAGGGAAGGAGAGACAAATACTGTAGGTAGTCTGTGGTGTACTATTTGCACGATACAATGAATACATACATAAAGTATATTATACCAATCTAAATAAATATATACATATAACAATAGACATGATTCAGGAGTAAAGAAAATATAATGGTGCTGTTTAAGGAGAGAGGAAGTGATTTTTTATCATAATTTTAAAAGTGGACAAAGATTGAGCACGCCTTACCGACACGGGTAAGTCATTCCATAAGCGTACAGCTAGGGAGCGTCCCGCACTACGCTTGCAGATACACGGTCTCCACTTCAGAACCGGTCTACTCCACCGGCCATCGGTCCTTCGACAAACATGGCTAGCCTACTGCCACTGCAAGCCATGTCAGTAGCTCTGGTTCTTTGCCGGGTAGTGCAATTTCTGATTATATCCTTCAAAGAAACTCCGTGTATAGCCCGCTTCATAGCACACTGAGCGACCCTGACTGTACATCCCCAAAATATATCCCATACCTTCCCTAAACGCGGTCACCCCACACCTGCTCTTGACATTCAAGAAACGTTTGATCACTGCCTTCGCCCTGTGACGTCACAGACCCCCCCCCCCCCCCCCCAGGCACCCCGCAAACCCCCGCGACTCCCCGCTGTGACAATTACAGAGCAATATTGTTGATGTTCTACCAAATATTAGGGGAAGATAGTGAGTTACTTGTGATTTGAAAGAATATGATCGGTTATCGAAGTTAATACGGTCGGTGTTTTAAAGATCTAGAAGGAATGAGGATCGGTTAGGTATTGTAAAGTCAGGAAAACTAGCTTCTACCCGCGACTGCGTCCGCGTGAAATTTCTTGTTCCCCCGACCAAACCCTTCGCATCAGAGCCATTTTATTTGCTGAATTTTATTGTAACTGTACTGCCGGTCGATTCTGTAAAAATCTCACCGTGAAATCATAAGTGAAGTGAGCACTTAATAGTGTTAATCCCTAGCGACTGACAGCTCACTCCACGCTCACTTCACCAAAGCTTTCACGGTGAGATGGTTACAGAAACGCACGGCAGTTCGACACTTAACTGATAGCTTCGCCACCACCTTAATTCTTTACGCAGGGGTCAGGGGTCACCAGTGCGTGCTAGACCCCGCGCCCCTACAGGTGGTGGACATAATTATTAATTCACTTTTTACAATCGTGCCGTACAAGTATTGCTTATTTTTAAAAGTACCAGTAATATACTCGTAGGAGATATGATTTGTTTAAGATCTTTAATTTCAGGTACTTTGCGAGCAAGAAGTGTGTTAACTCATTTACACACACCTTTGAAAATGCAAAAATATGGGCGCTATTGTGGACCTCCACAGCCATTTGACAACTTGCCGTTTAGAGTACAAAATCGGTACGTAGCGACTGTGTTCTTCTCAATCTTCTTCGGTGTTGGTTTGTGGGCTCCGTTCCTCATAGTGTGGTATTCTATGGCTAAAAGAAGTATGTAATAATGATACCATAAAAAATAAAAAAAATAAAAAAAAATTAATACAACGAGGTTATGCTCCAAACACGTTACTACATTTATATAACAGTGACCTTCTTGGTCCGAGGCGAGAGGGTAACTGCCCGAGTCCCTGAGCCCCGCGTCGTACCATTACAATACTATGGCGTCAGCCCCTTACAGCATCACCTGCCCGCGGTGTCAGTTCGTTTTCCCTTAGCGTTCCTTCTGACTTTTTTTTCTTTTTGCTCAGCTCTTAAGGCGACGCACAGGTCGATCGATCAGGTTAAGCTACGCTTGCCGCGCCTTGGTCTGTGGATGGGTGACCATCTTTACATATCAAGATTATCTCTCCAAGCCTCGGAAAGTACGTTAAGCCTCTGGTTCCAGCTGACATTCGTGAATCTTTGGCAGTCGTTACGGCTCGTCAGAAGTCCGAAAGTCTGAACAATAAACTTAACTTTGACACTTATGATAAGTGTCAAACTCTGAAACTATCTATCGCCACCTGTGGAGCGTCCCTTAAGTCTTAACCCTATCACTCCCTAATGTGACTGACCGAAGGGACACGTCGTGTAATGTCATTTGTTTGTAGAGTGTCAGTGTCGTTCAGTGTCGGGACTTATCGGGAGTTGGGGTGTTAATTCTGTTTTAAAGGGGAGTGTATTTGTGTCCAGTGAACTGAATACAAGGTGAATGTTTATTAAATCAAACAATGTGTTCAACTTGTCATTATTTTTGTTAGGATTCTTTCTGAGCGCATATCTTACAACTTATTTTTCACATCACCTGCTCAGAGAAAGAAAAAGAAAGAAAGAAAAGAAAACACACAGCTCTCCGCTCTGTGAGAGGGAGTGGGCTGTAATCCACCACGCGGGCCCAGTGCAGTTTGGTGCATGTCACATGTCTTCGAATTTTTGGTTCTAGGACATGCCGGTTTCCTCACGATGTTTTCCTTCACCACCTGCTCACTAACGTCAAATTATACAGGATTACATTTTATTAATTTAGTTACACATAAGTCGTAAATTAAATAAAAATACATTTTTTATTTCAACCTTACTTTTTGTCGTCTAAAATCGGCCATTTTGATTTTATTAAAACAAAACCTACAGCTTATAACTTTCGCGCGACCCAGGCGAGTCGACAGACACCTCATATATTAAAATCCATCCGGCCGTTAAGATGCTTCGCGGGTATAAGGAATTACACGTATACAAAGATACATAAAAACATAACCCTGTCTTTGGTGTCACGTAGTCGGGCAAATAGTGTATGCTGCAATGCACATAACTAGGTTTTCCCCGGTTATTTAACAGTTTCATAAAGTACTACTTAATTAGATCATCGAATTGGTTTTTATTACCGCGCAGTAGGTGCGAAAAGTAGAATATTCTCCTCGGGGATAAAGGTGTTAGTCTTCGTCTTTGGCGAGCTTGGATCCCTCGCTTCGCTCGGGAGCCCTAGAATCCTTCGTTGCGTTTGGATTCAAAATAACCTTTATTGAATAATCTACTATATTTTGTGATAAACGATTTGACTTCTACTCATAGGGAACCTCCTTCCGGTTTTTTACAACCTCAACGATTACTCAGTAAGACACGAAAAACAATGACAATGACTGCTAATTTCTAAATCCACCTGTAGCCCTAACCCATTCACTGCGACGCTAATCAAATAGTCACCACTCAACGTAATGAGACTCCCCGGGGCCCAGGGGCCCAGGGGCCCGGTGGCGAAGTTGACAATGTGTTGACATTATGAGTATTTGTACACCCTTGTATACGACGCTGATGTGGCGTTACGGCGAATTAATAACGTGGCTAAATAATAACATGCGAACGCAGTTAAGCTACGCTTGACGAGGTCGGTCCCTGAATGGGTGACCAACCAATACATATCGAGCCCCTCCGTCACTCGGAAAGCACGTTAAGCCGCTGGTTTGGCTGTCAGTTGTAGATCTTTGACAGTCGTTACGGTCTCTAATGTTAAAATTAGTGGTTTTTGACAGATTTAGACCGAGATTTCAATGAAATAAAATTATTTACGATATACGATATCGGGATCACTTTTACACGTCATAATAAAAAAATAGCTAGATAGAGTCAACATTTCCTACCTGGGTAGTCAGGTAGGAAATGTTGACTCTATAAACGGGAATTGCCCCTTTAGATCAATTTCAACATTCTGTCAGTAACTTTATCAGTTAATAAAACAGACGATCAGGCAGGTACTGAACACCGCGAAGGATGAAGGGATTACAACAGTGGCGTCGTTTAGTTGGAGAGTCGAGAAAACAAATAATTAATGTGATGCTGCCGGCCGCCATGATACTAGCGCTGTGCAAGGCTTTAGAAGAAGCGGGAGTCGGTGAATCAAATCCGTGTTACTATGAAGATTTAAAAACCTACTTGAAACATGTTTCATAACGATTTTATTTCATTCTTCAAAGTGTTAGGCCGAGGCGTATGCTTTACTAAGACTCACTCATATTTCGCCAGTACCATTTTATTAAGTATGTATTTACATAGTTTAAAAAGCTAACAGTCTTAAAATAATAATAATCATAAAATATTTAGGTATGTGTTTTTAGTGTAATAATATATAATTAATAATGTTGACATTCTATAATGACATTCAATAATAATATACTAACATAGTTATAAGTATGATTTACTAACAATATATGGAATATTTTTTGATTCTGAAATAAATGAATAATAATAAAAAGGCGGGCAAATAATCAATGGGCGTCAAAAAATTCGTCCGTATCGCTGTCAATAGGAAACGTGCCCAGAAGGCTGGCAGGATTGCCACGTTGTATGGCAATGCTGATTCTTTGGCCAAAAATAAGGCCAGCCCTCTGGTCACGTGAAGAGTCGAATTATTTTTATAATAATAGGTCTTTACCTATGAAATTGCCGTTTTGTATGAAAAAATTTAAACGATTTTTTTTCATGTATTTTTTATTTGTATTAATCGAAGTAATCACCCATGCAATCAATGCATCTTTGCCAACGCAGTGGCAGTTTACTGATGCCCTTCTTTTAAAGAAGTCAGCTGGACGGGAGGCAACAAATTCTTCAAAGGCATTTTGTACTGCCTCTCGGGTATTGAATTTTTTTCCCGCCAAGAAGTTATCCAAATTCTGGAAAAAGTAGTAGTCTGTAGGCCCAAGGTCTGGTGAGTAGGGCGGATGACGGAGAGCTTCCAACCCCAGTTCTTGCAACTTGGAGACCGTCTGCTGTGCAGTATGAGGTCGCGCGTTGTTGTGCAGGAGCAGCGGAGACGAGCGATTGACCAATGCTGGTTGGAGATGTGCCAGCTTCTCCATCATTGTGTTCAGTTCTTCACAGTACACATCTGCAGTAATGCTCACCCCGTTTGGTAAGAAGCTGTGATGAATCACACCGGCGCTAGACCACCAAACAGTGACCATCACTTTTCTAGGGGTAAGTTTTCGTTTAGGGCATTGTTTAGGTGCTGAACCAGGATCCAACCAACTTGCTGAGCGCTTGAGGTTATCAAACAGAATCCATTTTTCATCGCAGGTAACAATGCGGTTCAAAATTCCCTCATTTGTGTGTCTGTTGAGCAGTGCAAGGCACGTCTCGACGCGTACTTCGCGCTGGCGATCATTGAGTTCGTGGGGCACCCATTTGTCAAGCTTTTTTACCTTGCCAATTTGACGCAAATGGACCAATATTGTTTTGACGCTAACGTCGAAAGCTGTTGCTAATTCAGCCGTAGATTGTGTATCATCAGCTTCCACAATCGCCTTTAATTCGTTACTGTCGACCAAAGTCTTCGGACGACCGACCGCGAGGTTCATTTTTCAGGTCGAAATTTCCAGAACGGAAGCGAGCAAACCAATAACAGGTGGTGCGTTGGTTTGTAGTGTTAGCTCCGTAATCGTCGTTGATGTTGTGCGCCGCTTGTGCCGCGTTGCTGCCACGACGGTACTCATGTTCCATAATTACTCGAATTTTTAACGTATCCATGATAACAAAAAAGATTTAAATGCGATGAAAATGGAACACTAATCAATAAACAAATGACTACTTTTGGAAACAAAATTCCATGTTTTTAAAATAAAATAAAATTGAAATAAAAATTCTTAGCCAAACAAAAATTATTTTGATTTGAAATGGCCAGTACTGCAGAACGGCAATTTCATAGGTAAAGACCTAATATTATTTTTAATTAATATAAAAATAATTAATTTATATTATTTTTCGCCAGTTATGTCTAAGCCTCGCGCAATATAGGGCACAAACCTGTTGCCACCCACTGGACTCAAATAGTCATCAAACTGCGGTTGCGAAGTTCCTAAGTAAAAGCCAAATGACATTGGCCAGACTTAGGCATCGAGCCGAAAACCTCACTGTGACACTAACAGGTTCAGAAGCCGCGCTGATGACCAATGAAAGGGAATTATTTCATCTATTGCATAGTTGTAGCGACATCTATATCGCCGCAAGCGAACTATGCATCACATTGACGTCACGCAGAATCCTGCGTAGCGCAAGCATAGTTTACCGCGCAACTAGGATATATGCAAGGTCCCGACATCAATCGTCGGGCAGTTGCCCGCCAGACACGAAACCCGTCTGGTCGGAGGATCCTTCCTTTTCTATGGAGGATGAGTGAACTTTACACCCAGCAGGGTAATTGTTTAACACACTATCAGTAGCAATGGGTTTCATTTTGACAGTTCAACAACATTCATTGCGTGAATTACGTTGCTGTGCAGACGCGTTTTTCAAACATGTGAAGCAATAGATTAGCAACATCCTTCGAAAGATGGATAGTGTATAACGCAGTTAGGGTGCAGTTCTTCATACAATACCTCTATACAACGTGTAACGTTAAATGCGCAAAACCTGAAAATACATAGTTTGATCATAATAACGAGCAGAATTAATTGAACCACTTTTTAATATAGGTCACATTTTTCAAAAAATCTTCAATAAAAACATTGCCGTGTCTATTTATTAATAGGTCAAGCAAGCCAATGTCAGCGCGGCGCAGCGGCCCGGTGACGACTCCCCCCTCGGTAAAGCGTCGTCGCAGACGCATGAAACGATCAGAATGGCCAGTAAAATTAAAACAGCACATAAAACCTTTACAATTTTTTTAATGACTTATTTTCTCCCTGAAATAGGTCAATTGAATTAAAAATCAGTTGTCTGAGGTTTTGCGCAATTAACGTTACACGTTGTATAGTAATTCATCCCCGCTGTTCGCATGGCCCCACACGAATGTAAAGCTCTTAATGAAAAGAGCAAGCTAGTTAACCCTCTGTTTGCCGACGAAAAGCGGCGGGGCCCACCGGCAGCAGGGAACGACCGGGGCCCGGGGCCTCGCGGCGATAATGTTATGAATTTTATTGTTTGTTTTACGTCAATTTTGATTTGGGGCCCGTCGATAAACTTTTTTTTAAATGTTCTGTTGCTTGCATATTTTTTATTTCAGCCGGTCGATTCAGTAAAAATCTCACCGTGAAATCATAAGTGAAGTGAGCATTTAATAGTGTTAGTCCCTAGCGAATCGACAACTCATTCCACGCTCACTTCACACAAGCTTTCACGGTGAGATGGTTACAGAATCGCACGGCAGTTCTCATACGGGGTTCTCATACGCATTCTGTATGTCAAACTAAGTAACATTTAACAAAAATTATTGCTGGGAAACGACTTGGTGTGGAAAATCGTCGATTACGGTAGCGCACGCAAAACATTGTCTTGCCGATACGCAGTCTCCACTCCAAGACTCGTCTGCTCCACCAGCCATCGGTCCTTCGGCAAACATGGCCAGCCCAATGCCACTTCAGCTTGGGCTTCCTCCTAAAGTATAACAAACACCATATTTAAACCACTTCAAAATTCATAAAAAATCTCGCTAAATCCATTCAACCCTTCACTGCTAATCCCTTATGAATGCAACGCGAGTAGACACACCGTGTAATAGCCGATGTAAATAATGTAGACTAGACAATGAGTTCGGCCACTAAATTATTTCGGGGACTTTCGACCGACCGCGGCAGTGAAGGGTTAATTTTGTTAATCCGATCATTTATTTTTTTGATGAATGGGTCTATTTAAGGGTTTAATGGGAGATATGAACATTTTCTTTAGATGGTTTGGTCCTGTTGAGAGGCGACTAGCAAGGCAGATGTGAGTGGAACGCCGGGAGGGGACGCCCTAGGAGGACATATAGTGATAAGGTCACTATATTTTCTTCTAGGGCGTCCCCTCCCGGCGTTTACCTTACCTTGGTGAAGTTCTTCAGAAAAGTCAGGTGCGTGGTACTCGCAACCGGGGCGTGCGTGTATGACCTGCCGGTCGATTCTGTAAAAATCTCACCGTGAAATCATAAGTGAAGTGAGCACTTAATAGTGTTAATCCCTAGCGAATGACAGCTCACTTCACCCAAGCTTTCACGGTGAGATGGTTACAGAATCGCACGGCTGGTCGTAGTTACTTGGCTATTTAGTGTATTTAGGATTTCAAAATAGGAATTATTTGAGCTTCACAAGAATAGGCGGAATCATTATATTAATGTTCAATAATATTTCTAGGAAAGCAAAATGGAAATGACTTAAGATTCACAAAAAAGGCGCATTAATTATTTATTAAGAGTGTTCCTTCAATAATATTGTATTTATATGAGCGCAAAATGAATCTTTAGAGTTTCAAATCATGCCATTTAAAAAGAACCCTTATACAAGGTCTTAAACAAATAGAGAAAAAAACAATGAAATGACAACCACAGGTGTGTACTATGTGTATTGTGTACTCTGACTTCACAGCGCACAATTAGCTAATGAATTGGGGTCGAAACATAATAGGCTATATTCCCATTGAATTCCGAGTAAAAGTTACCACAATGGACGAGAGAATAGGGTGTTGGTGTTAAAAGAAATAATACGATGTGTTGTTTTCCTGTCACCTTTCGTTCAATAGTTACGCCTCCGACTTACGAGGTTGTAGGTCGTGGGTTCGAACTCACAGGCACCTTTTTTTATTATTATTTGTTATCCAGAATGTTCTGGAATGTTGTGGGATGCTCTCGAATACTCTCGAAAATTCTGGACTGTTCTAAAATTTCTAGAGGGCGAAAATTTCAGCCCATATATCTTCAAAAGCATGCCTTTCAGGTAAAAACGGAAACCTTCTTCATGGACAGGAGATAGAGGGTTACCACACCATATAACTGTCTTGATCGTACCGGGATTCATTTCTGAGTTTTAGTGGCACGCACATTGTACACTTTCTTTTATAATATACCTACAGTAGAAAGGAGAATGCCCATTTTGTTAGAAGTTTTGGGCCCCTAAAAAACTTCGCGTGTCACGGTGGTTTTAACTTGGTTTTGTAGACCTGGAATTACCTTTTCATATCCTGAAATCGATTTTCAATTTTTCACCCTAGTTTAAGAGAAATCTTATTTTTTCGGATGCTGAAATTGAGGTTATAAAACTAGTTTTTTTTTGTTTTAACATATTTGAAATTAAAATAATACTATTGTTTTAGTATTAATATTGATTCCAGAATTTAGAAAACACTACATAACTTCTCTTGCTAGATAAATTATGTAGGTTAAGTACTTTCGCTTACAAATATCCCTTGCCGTGCCGTGCCGGCAGTCAGCGTTAAGTAGGCTGTGGCCTCACCACTATTGGGTAGTATTGTTAAAAATAAATACTTACCTACAACTAAAGCCTTAGGTTAGAGGAGCTCATGGCTAAGTTACAACAACCACACAGATCATTCACAAGCAAAGCTGCCTACGGTTGCTTACTTTAAAACAAAACAAGAATGAATGGTAGGAAAAACATTTATTCTTCAAGGAATATATGGTCTAGAAATTGCACTGGGGCACTTATATCATTAAAACGACCCCAGCTTAAATACCAAAATATGGTATACCATAGTATGAGTGCAGCACCCTACTGTATGATTTCCCACTAAGCAACTACAATAATAAGCAATGATATTCTCTAAAGAATTTGCCCTATGTTGCTCTCTACTTATTAATAAATATGTGTACTAAATCCTGCTACTCACATGTCTCGATTTAATTGTGGCACTAACTAGACAATTGTTTTGACCTAATATTAAGGGCAAATCTTCTATTAATTCATTGCTTATTTCTACACAGTAGGTACCATTCGCCTGGACATGCTCCTCATAATAGTATCTTGCCTGTTTTAATTGGTAAGATTCTAAAGCAAATCATTTTTAATTCGATTAATGATAATCTTGGAAAGTTATTTAGATGAGGAGCACTGCTGTTTATGCTTTGGAAAATCGTATGTCTTCTATTTATATGTTCCCTTTGAGCAAATTCTGATAAATAATTTACTGTATTTCAACAATTGCTATGTAAATGATATCTGCAGATTCTTGCAGTGAAGGGAATATATAGGGTGACTGGTAATTAGTGACCGATACTTAAACACATGATTCTACTCATCATTACAAACAACTTTTACTATTGGACCAAATCCGAAATCACGAAATAAAAATCAGCTGTTACCTACATTTTGACGACTCGTACGAACATAAATGTAGGGAACAGCTGATTTTTTTTTTTCGTGATTTCAGATTTGGCCCGATAGTAAAAGTTGTTTGTAATGATGAGTAGAATCATGTGTTTAAGTATCGGTCACTAATTACCAGTGACTCTATATACTTTATGATGTAACAACAAAACTTATTTTGTAGTGCCTCATACTTAAACAAAAAAAAATGCTAAAATGGATGGATAAATGGTTTTATTATTATTATTATTAAAAGACATTCAGTGTTCATACAACCAAGGAACAGGCAATGTTGTGAAATTGCCAAAACCCATTTGTACTTTAGTGAATTTATTTTTAAAAATGCTCGAGGTAATTGTTGTTCCTGAGGTGGTAGAACCGGCAGTGGTAGTGGAGGTGGTACAGGAATCACAGCACATGTGATGTTATCGTCCTTGTTATCAGTCACTGACACAGACTCCACGGTGGGTCTGTTAACTCCACCAACGGCCTGGCTGTGTATTTCTCTCGATGCAGCCTCCCAACAAGCACGGCAAACTTGTTCCAAATGCAAGATCTAAAAATAAGAAAATATTATATTTATACTATTTATTTTTGTTCAATTAGTTCAATCATAGTTATTCTGCCACAATTAAAACACTTACGTGTTAATCAGGTGTCCATCTTAGTATAAAATTCCTTTGAGAACAGTCTTGACTAACCCTATGAGTTCTGCAACTTGCAATTGACATGCCACATGCAAAACATATGTTGAGGTGTCCAAGAGCAGGGGATACAAGGGATAATGTTGCGGTTCATGATGTCCAGTTTTGTAATAATACAAAACATTCGACACAGAATGACATCGAGGATATCTGAAAACATAACAAAAATAAATCAGTGAAATCTTAAATAGATAATACATACTCATTTATTCATGTGCTTATTGCTATGGTCTAGGTTTTCTCACAGATCACCTTACACTGCCTAAAACTTTAATTTCTGTTAAAGCGGAAATAATAGCGATTTACAGTTGACAATGACCCCTTGATTGACCAAACATAGGCATCCTGTGTTCGTATAAGTCTTGTAAATGACACACTATAAACTTACCGGTGTAGGTGTTACCCAGGATCTCAGGATAAGTATTAGTTCATCAAATTCTTCGATTTGACGTCTACGAAGATTAGGCGACAAACGTAGGGAGCAACTGACACACCGGCGAGAGAGGGCGGTTTACCCGACCTCTACCAGGTGTAGACATTTTTCAGGAGTAAACAAGAGTCCAAGGCTCACTTAATAACTATAATAAAGTCAATTTGCTCACTTATCACTAAAACAAGAGTCCAAAGCTCACTTAAAGTAAATAGAGTCAATGTGCTCACTTGTCACTAAAACAGTCCAATATCACAAAACAAATCCTCTGGAGGAACGTAAACGCTCAACTCGACGGATTCTAATTGTAAAGAACAGAAGTAAATACGGAGGAATAAATTCAGCTCGACGCAAAACAAACGGCACGAAACAATTTGATTGATGCATTGATTTGACATATAGATCTGTCTAAAAGTATGACCATGTTAAATATTTTGGTAATCGATTTACCAAATCGATTTGTTATAAATAATGTTATTTACATAAAAAGTTAACCACGATAAACGCTCGATAAATGCTATTTAGGTATTTATGGGAGATTCTAACCTGAGTACTAACCAGAATAATGTATGTGGTACTAACTTTTGTTTTTTAAAGAAACTAATCGACAGGTATGAATGTAGCGGAATATTTCTGACGGTAGGAATTACCATGAAACACATGATAATTATATGGGATTAGCTTAGGTGAGAGCTTTAGCAAGATTACGATGGGAGAAAAGCTATTGTAGCCTATCTCCGGTAATTTTAGGCGGATTAGTAAAATATCGATATTTTCAATGGATTACAATCATTTCATTGACATAGTTTGTCGTCTGGCAACATTCAGGTTAAGTTTTAATGGCGGAACTGACATAAATTCAATAAAATAAATATTAATTTAGTTTTTCAATCCTAGGGTAAAAGAAATGTTGATAAAACAAACTTGACCATATAAAAATACGACTTGATTTTTGAGAAGTAAATAGTCTTGACACGGCACCAAAACTAAGGGGCCCATTGGTTGGCATTCTCCTTTGATAACTTAAACCTCGACAACGTAATAACCTCTATAAGTTCATAAAATTTTGTGTTCCCTTCCCCTCGGAGCCCAAAACCTCTTTTACTTAAAATACGAACCCTCTATAACTTAAATGAATAATTTGGGCATCGCACCTCAGTACAGTAACTCAAAGTTGTAACGACGACGACCTTTGTAACTTCAATCATCTATCAATGAGTCATTTTTTTTTATTTGCAGACTAAAAGGATTCCCTGTAGACTATTGTGATTGCTTACACGTGTTTACCAAATGACTTCAAATGGAAACAATACACTAAGGTCTCAGTACAGTAACTTATTTGTATCATTAGCTTTTAGCGTTCGTTCCGGGAGCAGCTCTTTGCACATTGTGAGTGAAAATGAAACGAAAACTGAAAGCACTGAAGCAGTGAAAAGTGTTTTGAAGAGGAAAAACGTTGCAGTCCAGTTTGGAATACACGGCAGTACATTATCTTTATTTAATATTGAAAATAAAATTGACATAGAAAGTGTGAATTGTTTGAAACAAAAACAAAATACCGACTTTTTTATGTAGAATAAAATTAACTTGAATAAAATGTACCTTTAAACCTAAAATAAAGTACGTAATTAACCTAGCTCGTCTATCTCTATAACTAATTCCTAAACAACGCTCATAAACGGACCTCTGTAAGTAAAAATATAAACCAATAAAAACTCCTTAAACCCTTAGTAAGTAAAAACCTCAATAACTGAAATTATTTAACGTTTCTCTTGGGCTTTATCTTATCAAGATTCTACTGTATATTGATTAGCCATTCATGTCTCACTGCAGGCCAAAGACCTCCTTACTCTCTTTCCACATCTCTGTCCAGAGCCACCAAGGACCAATCTTTATTAAAGGAGTCCAGCTCATGCCGCCATCTCCGTCTGTGCTTGCCGCAATGTCGTTTGCCATTAAGTGGGACCCACTGGGTCGTAAGGGCTCTTTCCCACGGCTAAATCTCGTTTTTGCAGGTACGGTTTTTTGCAGGATCCTTTTTAGTGTTGTACGTGTTTAAATATACCTATTCACACAAGCATCCTGTTTGCCGCATACTGCAAGCAGGATGCATGTGTGCATGCAATACATATATTTAAACACATACACCACTAAACGGGATCCTGCAAAAAACCGTACCTGCAAAAAACGGGATCTTGCCGTGGGAAAGAGCCCTTTGGTGAAAGTTTGGCCAATTGATTGTCTGACATGCGGCAGACAGGCACCTCACTTTATGCAGTTTATTTCATCACCGCTACACTGTGTTGTGGAGGTCAGATAGACAGTAGTTCCATGTAAAGTACTGATATTCAGGCAACAATTTTTTTTATTGCTAAATGCGTCCACTCTTGACCTCGATCACGCCTGATGGAAAGCGATGGACGAGGTCTATGATGGAACGAGCGTGCCTAGGACATGCCTGTTCACTCTTGCTTTGAAGGCAGACGGGTTAAATGTGGAAAGGATCGCAGACAGTAGAGAGTTCCACACTTTGGCTGTGCGCGTAATAAACGTGGAGGAGAAGCGCTGAGTACGACTGGTCGGGATAACAACCATGTGTGGATGGTACGCTGCAGTACCTACTCCTGACGGTCGATTCTGGAAAAATCTCACCGTGATAACTAAGCTGAAGTGAGCTGTGAGTCATGCTGATGCTAGGGATTGACACTATTGACGACTCACTCCACGATCACGTCACCCAAGTTTTCACGCTGAGATGGTTACAGAATCGCACGGCTGGTTGTCCGGTTGTAAAAGGGCGATGGTGGGATCAGTACTTTAGCGGGTAACTTGCAATGGGTAATATTCAGTCCCACTGTAAGTTACCCAGTAAAACCCACCCCAACATAGTTGGGGACAGGCTAGGTAGATGATGACATTTTAGAAGATATAATCCACATACTAAAATAAAAATATAATAACCTAACCTAACTAAAGGATTGTATCTGAAGAAGATATACAGCAGTTTATTGGACCATACACAGACAATAACAAATAAGCTTTTGTTCAATGCTGAATATATTTTATCTCTAGTTGATAGTTTTTTACGTAATAGTCGGTTGTCATACATGGTGTCTGAGTGTCGTATCTGTTGTGATCTGGGGAGGTGGAAATATGAAAGTGAGTACTACAATCATACAAGGAATATAGATATATACATATGTACACATGTTATAATTAACACAATAACAAAAAGATTATTTACAAATAATACATATATATTGTTTGCAGCTCATAATGATTTTAACACACTTATTGCTATACTACTAGAATTAAAACTTATGTACAAAAATTACTTAGTCAAAAGAAATAAACAAAATAATAATACATATTATATGAATAAAATGCCGTCACTACTATATAAATACACATACAACGTGTCCCAGAAATCAACGTCAAGCCGAAAACGGGCAATAGGCCAAGTCGTGACAGCTATTAGAAAAATATAAAAAAAAATCTTGGTCATGTACTTTTCGAATTATAAGCATTCAAAAATAAATCTCAAAAAGTGACACCCTGTGATGATTTTTCAAGTCCTGTGACTACATTATTAACATTTCGGTAGTTTTTTTCTCTGTGATCTAACCATGAATAACCCTTCTGTAAATTACAGTTAAAAGTTAAAACGTAACTGCCTCAGTTTTAAATTAAATGTTAGATTTTTGCCCAATATTGAATTCAAAATAATGACATCACCCAACTTTAACCGACTGTACTGAAAAAAAAATCTACTACACTATTTTGGCAAGTAACTTTAAAAGATGGCGCGTTTAGTCAGGATTCCAAAATGGTATAACACATACTAATTGCTACTTCTTAATTGATGAAAAAAAGTACATTGTTGGTTTTAGGTGCATTTGAAATAAAATTCAGTCGTTGGATTTCTTTTATTATAATTTTTATTAAATCAGATTTACGAAGTTTTATAACAAATGTTCAAACTGTTTTCCTTCAGCTGCAATGCAAGTTCTACATCTCTTTAAAAATGATCGCGTAATAAGACGGGCGTATCTTCTTGAGTTGATGTATTCAGCGGCTTCTGCAATTCTTTGGCGCAGCTCGTCTAAATCTTGAATTGGTTTAGAGTACACTTTATCCTTTATCGTACCCCAGTAAAAAAAATCTATGGGGTTTAAATCGGGTGAACGGGCAGGCCACGAAATTGTACCACCCCGCCCAATCCACCTATCGGGGTATTCTCGATTGAGAAACTCTCGTACAGTGAGAGCATAATGCGCTGGGCAGCCATCTTGTTGATACCACATGCTGCCGTAAATGTTCAGTGGCACTTCTTCCAATAATTCTGGTAATTGGTTCTGTAAGAAGTTCAAATAACCCTGGGCATTTAAATTCTCCGGCAGCTCGATTGGACCAATAACTTTACCATTCAAAATTCCCGTCCACATATTTACTTTAAACTGGTACTGAGATCTATCTTCCCGCATCAAATTTGGATTTTCCACGTGCCATTCGTGCAAATTGTGGAGGTTCATGTAACCGTCCTTTTTAAATGTTGATTCATCGGACCATAGAATTTTTTCAAAGAATCGCGGGTCCTCTCGGTGCCTCTGCAACATCGTTCGACAAAATCGTACTCTCTCTGGGTAGTCTCGGGGTAGCAGACTTTGTACTCGTCGTACATGGTATGGGTGAAACTCGTTCTTTTTTAAAATACGATGTGCAGTACTTTTGGGGACTCCTATGCTCTGTTCAATTCCACGTACTGAGATACTTCTGTCTTCTTCAACTGCTTGCAAGACTTCGGCTTCGTAGGGCATAACGGGTCTTCCCTCGCTAACCATTTGGCTAGGAAATCGACCCTCTGATAATGACCGATGCACATTAATAAATACTCGATGATCGGGATGACGCTCAGCATTCGGGTATCTCTCACGATACACTCTTGCTGCGGCATTGGCGTTGCATAAGCATTCTCCATAAATGAGATGCATGTTGGCGTATTCCTGTGCGGTGTATCGAGATGGCATGATAAAACACTACACAAACACGGGGTTGCGATTAAAACAAGTCCGGGGTTGTCAGAAACGGTGCAGATAAATCCAAATTACAATGCAAATCAAGTCCAATAAACAAAGCCACAGTTGTAAGTACGAAGTCAATACGAATACAAAAAGATGTGCAGTCAACGAAAGAGCGTAACGTACTGCAGTATTGCACAATTTGCCGACGCATCCCTGTTTAGCCAGAGTAGCGTCTCTATCTGTTTCACTCACACATATGAAATGATGTGTCAATCCGTCTCCCTCTTAGTTAGATAAAAGTAGCGTCACTATCTATCTCGCTCCCACTTGTCAAAGTAGCGTCACCTCACATTAGCTAAAATGAATCTTTCTCGCTCACACTAGTCAAAATAACGTCACTCTTCGTCTCAATCGAACTTTTATGAAATACGGCTTCATAAAAAGAAATGTTTTTTCTCAATTAAGAAGTAGCAATTAGTATGTGTTATACCATTTTGGAATCCTGACTAAACGCGCCATCTTTTAAAGTTACTTGCCAAAATAGTGTAGTAGATTTTTTTTTCAGTACAGTCGGTTAAAGTTGGGTGATGTCATTATTTTGAATTCAATATTGGGCAAAAATCTAACATTTAATTTAGAACTGAGGCAGTTACGTTTTACTTTTAACTGTAATTTACAGAAGGGTTATTCATGGTTACATCACAGAGAAAAAAACTACCGAAATGTTAATAATGTAGTCACAGGACTTGAAAAACCATCACAGGGTGTCACTTTTTGAGATTTATTTTTGAATGCTTATAATTCGAAAAGTACATGACCAAGATTTTTTTTTATATTTTTTTAATAGCTGTCACGACTTGGCCTATTGCCCGTTTTCGGCTTGACGTTGATTTCTGGGACACGTTGTATACAGCCATTACTCCCCACATAAAATGACTAAATCAAAATCATTAAAGTTTGGTTTATTCAATGCGGGCTCTCTGGCAACAAACCAGGACGAGTTTCTGATTGCTATGGCACAACACTCAGTGGATATAATGGCAATTAACGAAACGTGGCTGAGACCTGGGGAAGAGGGACGCGCGCCTAAGGTTCCAGGATACAAGTTGAAGCATGTGCCGCGCCCTGCGACTATACGTGGGGGGCGAGGCGGAGGAGTAGCGTTTTACATCAAAACGGGGATAAGGGCGCGCGTACGGCCGCACTCAGAGCAGTCTGATGTAGAACAAATGTGGCTAAACCTAACTATCAATGGTAGAAAGTTGTTGGTTGGCACTGCATACAGGCCGCCCTGGTTTGAATTGGCAAAATTTCTGGACGGAATAACTGACAGTATTAGCGCGTTGGCACCTTATGATCACTTGGTATTGCTGGGGGATTTCAATGTTAATCTACTGGATACACACAACACAAAAACAAAAGACATGCTGGTATTCTTAAATTATACTAATCTAAATCAGGTAGTGCAGTCACCCACTCATTTTGTAGGGGATAGTAGTACTCTCATAGACGTGATCTGCACTGATGTAAGGGTTCGTAATGTACTGGTCAATCATATCGATGAACTTGGTCATCATTCATTTATTGTATGCGATACAGTCATCAAGAAGGTAAATAGCAAACCTAGGCTAGTAGTATATCGGCCTTTAAGGGATATACTGATGGATTATTTTATAGTAGATTTGAAATTAATGCCATGGCTTGATATAATCTCACTGTCGGACGTTAATAGCATGACTCAACATTTTAATGTCTGTATCATTCAATTGTTTGACTTGCATGCCCCCATAAAGAGTAAGATTTTTAGAGACCGGCCCACACCATGGATAACAGAAAATATTAAATTAATGATGAGGCTGAGAGATGAGGCAAAAAATAATTATCACAAGGACAAGCTAGATACTACAAAAAAATATTATTTGGACTTAAAAAAACAAGCTATTACAGCACTAATGCAGGAAAAGAAGGTATACTTTGACAGGGACATTAATAGCCAGCTAAAAAACCCCAAAAAACTTTGGAAAAATCTTAAAACAGATGTATTTGCTGAACATAGTGAGGGTATGCTTCCTGGACAATTTAATGACCCAGACGAAATTAACAAGGCATTTCTGAATGTACCAGGCCAGTGTATCCTACCCATTTCGCAGCTTACATATTTTGATACAAATAGATTTGGTGAAACTCAATTCGAATTACGAAATGTTAATGAGGAAGAAATTCTAAAAATTATTAAAAGTTTGGGGTCAAATGCTAAAGGGATGGATGAAATAAGTCTGGATATGATAATGCTAACATTACCTACCACCCTTCAGGCTATCACTACAATAATAAACAAGTCGATAGATACCCACACTTTCCCTGACTTATGGAAGTGCGCTATTGTTTTTTTTTTTTTGGGTTTGGTCTATGTCCTTGTCACAGGAGGAATGGTAGTCCTCAGTTATCTTGGGCGTGTTTGCTGTGTGTCTTTCTGAAGCTGCATTATCTGAGTTAGACAATAGGTAGAATATTTAATGAAGTGTCACAATTAGTTTATTTAATGTAGGGCTTTATTTCTGTTGAATGCAACAATAATACTTACTATTAAGATCATGGAGGCTATGAAGGCGGTATGGTTCTAAATTCCTTGGGTGCGTATGTCGGAAAAAGCATGGTTGTAGTGTGCCAACGCCATGCACGCCGTTTTGCAGATGGCCGCCATCGCGATCCCAATTCCCCATGGTGCATTCGATCTAAGCAATATGGTTTATCAATGCTGATTTCTTTAATTCATTATGGAGTAAAGATTACGTTATAATTACTAATTAGCAAGTAAATAAGAAAACACACCACACTGTACACAGCATCTATTTCTGTATTTCTTGGTTTATGTATTATTTATTTTTTTGAATTTACTATAAGAGTTACGCATAAATACAGAATTATATTTGTCTTTATTTTATTTATAAGTACACACTATGTTCAGCTAGATCACTTATTTATGCGAAAAACTAGACTTACCCGATTTATTATGTCACACAGTGGGACGTCATTACGTCATTCTAGAGGTAGTTGCTGAAAATCAGCGCTGTTGACGATAGGTTCGGCCGAAGTCACAGCATTTTGCTGAGCAACGACCTATTCTTGCACAGATGCGACGCACGCATGGCACACATGTGAGACGCACGGCTTATTATACTTATAATTATTATTGTTTGTTACAAAAGTTGTTTTTTTCAGTTTGTTTTGATTGTTATTATGTTATTGTTTAGTTGTCATCTGCCGCTGTCGCGGGCGCATCTTGATTAATGTATGTGTTGTCTTTGGTCCCTGGCCCTGACATCAAGCGCTTGAGAACGAGGCTTTTGGCTACATTGTATATTTTGTCTTTTCATTTTTTTATTTTTTATTTTTCATTATTATTTTGTTTTTTATTTGTAACGTGCGTTTTGTTTGTGCAGAATAAACGTTTTTTCTTTCTTTCTTTCTTTCTTCTTTAACTTAAACTATTAACAAATTAAAATATGGCGTCGAAAAATTGCTTCACCTCCCTTTCGACTGGTACTGTACCCAAGAGATTGGCAGCATTACCACGTTGTAGGGCAAGGTATAGCTGGAATGCCGACGGGTCCAAGGGCTCGTCGGATCAATCTGCCTGCCTTGTCCCGACTACGTTGGAGTCGGCTTCCAGTCTAAACAGATGCAACTAAATACCAGCCGTGCGATTCTGTAACCATCTCACCGTGAAAACTTGGGTGAAGTGAGCGTGGAGTGAGCTGTCATTCGCTAGGGATTAACACTATTAAGTGCTCACTTCACTTATGATTTCACGGTGAGATTTTTACAGAATCGACCGGCTGTACCCCTTGGTAAGACTGGTTGTCAGACTTTCGGGCTTCTGACGACCCGTAACGACTGTCCACGAATGACAGCCAGAAACAACGGCTTATCGTGCTTTCCGAGGCACGGGAGGGTCTTGGTATGTAAAGATGGTCACCAATCCACGGACCAACCGCGGCAAGCGTAGCTTAACCTGATCTATATACCTGTCACTTCGCCACAGAGACAGCGATGAGGAGAACAACAAGGACACACGTCAGATTTGAAACCAAAACACTACCTCTACTAACCCTATTATAACAACGAGTGTATATCTCAAATGTTAACTGCATCGTAAGCTAAGTACCGTATACAATGTGTTCCCCCGGGGATACGGTCGAGACTCCCGGGGGACCACGCAGAGCTTTAGCTGTAGTTAAATATTAACGGGGATATTAGCTGCCGATACCGGGGTATGTTTGTAACAGTATCGTTGCTCTCGTGGTCCCAAGCGCGACTGAAGAGCGTGGGTTCGATTCCCAGGTCGGACAAAGTGGTATAAAAAAGAAAGAAAGAAAAAAAATATTTTGTCTGAGACACAGTCAGGAAATATAAATAGTAAAAAAGGAGCATTTGAAACTAAGCTCCTATCTCAGCGTAATTATATTAGTGGTATTGGGTTTTATCCGTTGGTGAATTTCTTACACGTAGTATCAGCCCGGAGTTTGGAAGTTTGCGGTGTGATACCCAGTGCCTCGGAAAGCACGTTATGCCGTAGGTTCAACGCCTGATCTCTCTCCGCGAGTGTCGGATCGCGTGCCATCGGACTATGAGAGTGAGGGAACAGTGCACTCCTCACCTGTGTCTGCGCCCACACGCCTGCACTATAATAGTCTTGGGTAGATCATGTGACCGAAGACGGAGAGAGAGCGGTGTCTGAAATGGCCTTTTGAGGAAAGAACCACACAAATCGAGTGAACCTGCCCAGTCAGTGCACGCATTTGTCAGCAATCGTGCAGCTCAACTCAGAACTTGTGGAGCTCAACGATTCAACTGTACATTTAGAAGCTATTGTATGCATTAAAACGCTATAGTAAAAGACAAAAAGATTGCTTTATATGCCCCATCTGTTCCCGACACTATCCTTTCCACCGTACTCCCCACATTCCCGTAACACCCCACGTGGTGACGATGACGGAGCTCATTAACGATATTGAGCTATTTGTTTAGTTCCCCAGGGGCCAGAGGGCCAGGGGAACCAAATACAATGTTATGAATTATCTGTTGTCCGAGACTTTGTCTGCAGGTATATTTTAAAAATCAATCAATCTGCTTAGTCTTTTCCCAATCTAACCGGATGTAAACACCAGTATTTTACATGGAGCGCCTGCCTGTCTGACCTCCACATCCCTATTACTGGGTAACACGATGCTCTTGGTAAGACTGGTTATCAGACTTTCAGGCTTCTGACGACCCGTGACAACTGTCAAATGTACAAGAACCGAGACCAACAGCTTAACGTGCTTTTCGAGGATCAGAGGGGTGTCGGTATGTAAAGATGGTCACCGATCCACGGACCGACCGCGGCAAGCGGTTGTTATTACTTAGCCACGAGCTCCTCGGATGTTTTTTTTTAATACATAATATCTATAGCTATCGCGTTTTAGGCTGGATTTCGTGGTCGGCCGCGGTCAGCCCTCTCATCAGTCGAACGTAGCTAGAAAAATGAAAAATTAGAAACAACTGGAGGTGATAAAGTAATTTATAATAATTAAAGCGCCTGTCGGGAAAGCAAAAAAAAAAAACGTTTTGAAAACTCTCCCGTGTGACATATCAAATAAACATTTACTCCAACCCCCTTCCACATATCCGAAACCACTGAGCCTAAAATGTTGAACAAAATACAGAAAATAGTTTTATAAGGATAACACTAATAATCTGGGGGCATGTGTAGTGTTACACGAATGGATAGAGTAAGAAATGAGTATACGAGTATAAGAAGAAGTCTGAAAGTGGCACCGGTAACTGAAGAGTTGTGTGAAAATCGGTGGTCATGGTGTGGGCATGTGATGCGGAGGAATGAGGAAAATATCGTGAGGAGAGCTTTAGGTATGAATGTCGATGGCTAAAGGGTAGGAGGAAGGCCAAAGAAACGATCGATGGACTGTGTGAATAATAATAATATTCCACAACTTTCACACAACGCCATCTAGTCCCAAACTAAGCAGAGCTTGTGCTATGGGTACTAGACAACTGATAAACATACATATATATTTCTAAATATATACATATTATAGATAAATTACACCCAGACACAGAACAAATGATCGTGCTCATCACACAAACATTTGTCCTGGGTGGGAATCGAACCCACGACCTTGCGCATAGCAGTCAGGGCCACTGACCACTAGACTAACAGACCTGTCTGAATGATACGAGTAACATTAGAAACGGGGTGACAACAGAGATAACGACTGATAGAGAGAAGTGTGGAAGAGAAAGACATGTGGTGCCGACAGCAAATACAATGGGATACCAAGAGGAGAATGATAATGACATTACAGCCGGTCGATTCTGTAAAAATCTCACCGAAAATCATAAGTGAAGTGAGCTTGAAGTGAGCAGTGTCAATAGTGCTTATCCCTAATGACAGCTCACGTCCCGCTCACTTCACCTAAGTTCTCACGATGAGATTTTTGCAGAATTACACTGCAGGATCTATAAGAAGTCTATGGTCTTAAAATAACAGTAAATCTCTCAATATTGTGCACCAACTTACATTATTGCAGTTGGAATGTATGGGAGAACACATTTTTCAACTACAATGTTAAGTTCGTTCTTGGGAAACCGTGACCCCCAACTACGGAACCTTTAACTGTGTGTGGTCCGACACCCACTTGGCCGGTTTTTTAACAGACCGTGCATTTAAAATAGTCACTACAAAATAAATTGGTGTAGGCTGGAAAACTTCATATTTTTCAGTTTGCATATTCTCTTTAAAAATAGAACATCAACAAAACAAATAAAATCAATATCTCTATACTACGTCATATCCCGTCTGCTCTCAATTTGAAACACACAGTACGTCGGGGGCGCTTCGACTTCCGGCCCCGCCCACCGGGTGCCGCCCGCCCTACGCACTACACAAATACAGTTGTTGGACAAATAGCTACAGTAGCGTTTAATTTCTGTAGCCATGCATATGGATAAGCTCGTGCCTAAATAATAACAGCCACGTGTCGATCGAGGGTTAAGCAACATTTGTCGCGGCCGGTTCTAGGATGGGTGACCATCCATTAAGTACATATCGAGACCCTCCGTGGCCCGGACAGCACGTTAAGCCGTTGCTCCATGCAGTCTTACCAACGAGTTTCCTGCTACCCAGTAACTGGGTTGTGGATCGCTCCATGTAAAATTCTGGTATTTAGCTGCGTCCCGTTAGACTGGAAGCTGACCCCAACCTAGTTGAGAAAAGCCAGCTAGATTGATTGCATAATTATTATACTCGTATTTATAACATTATATTTATAGCATATCAGATTTATGTATAACGTAAATACGTAATAGTACGTAATGTAAGTAAATATTGTAAAACATTTTCAAAGAGTAACAGACACGAGTTTCTTGTCCATTCTTGTAGATACGAAAACTACCTTTTGGAAGGGGCAACTGCCGTGCGATTCTGTAACCATCTCACCGTGAAAACTTGGGTGAAGTGACCGTGGAGTGAGTCGTCCATAGTGTCAATCCCTAGAATCAAAATGACTCACAGCTCACTCTAAGCTCACTTCATCTTAGTTATCACGGTGATATTTTTCCAGAATCGACCGGCTGCAATCTATTAATTTTTGACGTTCAAAAGTGCCTTTTATCTATTTGAAATAAATGCTTTGATTTTGACGTCACGTCTTTGTTCCCCGGAACGGGTAGGCAAAGGTGTGTGCCTTCCGTGTCCTTTACTCAGCTGAAAAACGTCCACTGGTGGACGTAACCGTCTCCAAGCATTGCCTTATTTCTAAGTTCGGTCAAGGAGCGATAGTGTGCTTCCCTATGTGTTTGTTATTCCAGCGTATGGCACTCGTGGGTTGCAGCTGAAAATCAGCGTCAGGTGACACACACTGTGTTGTCATCTGACATTATGCTGAGCTGAGGCCCTTTTGGCATTATAGTCTTTGTTTTCTGTTTTATAGTTTTAATGAGTATTTATTTTGATGTAATGCCAATAAACGCATTTTATTTTCTTTTCTTTTCTTTCAGTCCCAATAGTCTTACATGACTGTAGAAATTTTTCCCATTTAGTCTTACAATAAAGGGTCAAATTACATTAGCTAGCGAAACTCCGCAGATGTGATGGTATGGATATCTGCCAGTTGAGGGTAAAGTTTAAAATTCTATTCTCAATTTGTATTAGCATTTACAAAAAAAAAAAAAAAAAATGCAAAAAAAAGTTGTAATACTGACTGATGTATCTGCATTGTGACAGCGGACCGCACTCTTTGTCTTACGGCAGGGTAGTTACGCGTAGTGACACAGTATTATTAGTACCCACGGACCTTAATAATGTGTAATACTAATGGATAATGTATAAATAACCTAATTCGTCAGGTTAATTGTAAGTCCGAGTGTCGAAGGACAATGATTAGTGTTTATACTTTGTTTAAATGTGTTCTCATGTAAGTGAAATGTAAATTTCTTTATGAGAATTAAATGTCTTTAACCAGATTTATCTTACAATGTTTTGCCATTATCTTAAAATTACCAAAAAGGTTGCATGCCACGAACCAAGCAGATCATAATCTCTACAGTACTTATACTATAGGTACAGTGTCAAATTAAGTTAGCTAGCGAAACTCCGCGGACGAGATGGTATCGATATCTCATCATCATCTGCCTAGTCTTTTCCCAACTATGTTGGCGTCGGCTTCCAGTCTAGCTGGATGCAGCTGAATACCAGTATTTTACATGGAGCGACTGCCTACCTATCTGACCTCCACAACCCAGTTACTGGGTAATACTATACCCCTGGTACGGTACCCCTGGGCATCGATATCTAAACATGATAAAACAGAAAAAATATTTGATGATAATTTATTTTGGGGTCAACGAGCGCTGGTAGTGTGGTGACTTGAAGTTGAAATAACAGTTTAAAAATCAGCTTTAAGGGTAAATTTTACAGAAGTGATGGGGATCGATATCTCAACTCGACAAAACTAAAGAAAACAGATTTTCTCATCGCACTTCAATGAACAAAACATCCAGCTGTCGTTAAAAACAAAAAAAAATTGGTTTTTATTTTATAGTGTTTAGATATCGATACTCATCACGTCTGCAGAGTTTCGCTAGCTAATTTAATTTGACCTTTCAGATAACTTTTTAGAATATTGCCTGACTGTCTCTCAAAATTGCCACACACAAGGCAATTGATTGATATCACAAAGCTCCAATTTTTCGCACCAACCCATTGTCATTACAATTTGAAAACCTGATCTGAATATATTTAATATTCAACAAAAAAATCTTCCATGCACCCCTGAGCCACCTCAGGGGGGGATTTTATTAAATCTTTGCATCAATTCTTTGACAGAATATTTGGAGGTTTGGCGATTTTAGAATATCGTGTGCGAATTAAAGATAAATAGGATTATTTCAGAGCAGTGGTTTCCCCAGTGGTACCGGTGCGACGTACGAGTTGTAGGTCGTAGGTTCGAGCTCAGACAGGCGCTTTACTTTTTGTAAATTATCTCATCAGCACTGCTCTCAAAACGGTGAAGGAAAACATCGTGAGGAAACCTCAGAGGATACAGTCTCTTTAAATCTCCAGACATGATCTTGGTCAGATCATATTAACTGAAGACCATGTAGATTGGTGTCTGAAATTGTCTTTTGACGAAAGAACCACACAAATTGAGTCGACATGTCCAACCAGTGCACGCATTTGTCAGTAATCGTGTAGCTCAACTCAGAACTTAAGGAGTTCAAGGATTTGACGAACTATACCAAAGAAAGGACATTTGGGTAAGCCGCATAAATTATACAATACATAAATATTACAGTGCCAGACCATGAAACACATACTCAAACTCAAAGCAGTTATTTCAATTAAACCAATTATATACAGGCAAGTTTGAATTGTCAAAGGGTTGGTCAGTCAAAAATATAAAGCTAGTTGCCCATTCGAAAGTGTAGTAGATACCTATTAGCGCGGACAGACGACGCGATGCGACGCGGTGGGTGGGGGATCAAAACGAAGAACTAGCGCGGACAGACGACGCGATGCGACGCGGTGGGTGGGGGATCAAAACGAAGAACTAGCGCGGACAGACGACGCGATGCGACGCGGTGGGTGGGGGATCAAAACGAAGAACTAGCGCGGACAGACGACGCGATGCGACGCGGTGGGTGGGGGATCAAAACGAAGAACTAGCGCGGACAGACGACGCGATGCGACGGGGTGGGTGGGGGATCAAAACGAAGAACTAGCGCGGACAGACGACGCGATGCGACGCGGTGGGTGGGGGATCAAAACGAAGAACTAGCGCGGACTGACGACGCGATGCGACGGGGTGGGTGGGGGATCAAAACGAAGAACTAGCGCGGACAGACGACGCGATGCGACGCGGTGGGTGGGGGATCAAAACGAAGAACTAGCGCGGACAGACGACGCGATGCGACGGGGTGGGTGGGGGATCAAAACGAATAACTATCGCGGACAGACGACGCGATGCGACGGGGTGGGTGGGGGATCGAAAAAGACAAGCAGACGAAGTTGCAGGCAGAAGCTAGTGTACTATATAACTGTCAAATGATCCATGAAGTCCACGACCGTGACCTCAATTCAGTGTTACAAAATTGATTTCCTTTACAAAATATTCCTTTCCACAAACTAGTTACCAATCAAATTCAATTTTCGTTGGAAAGTATTTAAGCCCCGATTCCGGGATTCACGCCGGTACTCGCTCCGGGACGTCGCCCCGGGAAATGAGCGCGGGATTTACTTCCGCCCTGCGATTAGATTTCGAACAATCTCGGATTATGAGCGAGGGATCGATTTTTAAGACGTTTATTTTTGTAAGAAAGTGTCTTCTCAGCAGTGCTATTGGCTTATCGTAATAATAATAATTATTTATTTAAATCAGACCGAATCGAGGGGCTCGTGGCTACATAATAACAGCCGCACAGGTCGATCGATCAGGTTAAGCTACGCTTGCTGCGGTTGGTCTGTAGATGAGTGACCACCTTTACATACCGAGACCCCTTCGTGCCTCGGAAAGCACGTTAAGCCGTTGGTCCCGGCTGTCATTCGTAGATCTTTGACAGTCGTTACGGGTAGTCAGAAGCCCGAAAGTCTGACAACCAGTCTTACCTAGGGGTATCGTATTACCCAGTAACTGGGTTGTGGAGGTCAGATAGGCAGTCGCTCCATGTAAAATACTGGTATTCAGCTGCATCCGGTTAGACTGGAAGCCGACCCCAACATAGTTGGGAAAAGGCTAGGCAGATGATGATTTATTTAAATCAGACACAGTGATCCATATTGATTTTATGTTAGTATACATAAAAAACTATGTTAGTAACCAAAGAATAAAATTCATGCCACAATAATACTATTATAACTAAATTGAATAATTAAAACACATACAATCAAATTGTAAAATAAATTCATAACTTAAACATTTATCTTTACTTTAAAATCAACTAAAATCAAGAAATTCATTGATAAAGGAAATAATAAATAGGTATTAGAAAAAAAATAAACAAAAATAAAATTAAAAGGAAACAATAATCACTTTAAAAATGGTGAAGAACTGGCATGCAGTTGCATCCACCTCTCCAACATCACCGAGTCCCATCGCTCGGAACTTATTGAACGTTACAGGCCAGTCTTACCAAGCGGTATCGTGTTAGATCGATCAGGTTTAGCTACGCTTGCCGCGGTCGTTCCGAGGATGGGTGGCCATCTTTACGTACCGAGACCGCTCCGTACCTCGGAAAGCACGTTGACCCGTTGGTCCCGGTTGTCATTCTTGGATCTTTGACAGCCGCCACGAGTCGTCAGAAGCCCGAAAGTCTGACAATCAATCTTACCAAGGGGTATCGAGTTACCTAGTAACTGGTTTGTGGAGATCAGATAGGCAGTTGCTCCATGTGAAACACTGGTATTCAGCTGCATCCGGTTAGACTGGAAGCCGACCCCAACATACCTAGTTGGGAAAAGGCAGGCAGACTGAATTTGTTCGACTGAGTTTTGCACCCGGCATTTCTCGGAATGGTACTACGGCTCACGCGAACATTGTAATTACTATTCACGTCGCGCCTCCCGGCTCCGCCTGACGCTTTGCGTGTATCAGTGATCAAATTGTCGAGCCGTAAGTCAATCATGGAGTATTATATCTGGAAGAGTCGCTGACACAGCAAGCAGGTGGCGTTTATTATTTATTTATTTATTTAATACTTCGTGCACACAAATGTACAAAGGCGGACTTATTGCCATGCGTTTTTGTGTGGATACGTATTACCTACGTACTTCATCATTCTCCTGGCCTTTCCCTAATGCACTAGTGCTCGGCGCTGCATGTCTTCTTCCACACTTCTCTATCAGTCGTCATCTCGGCAGTCAGCCCCTTTCTAGCCATATCATCTCTCACTCAGTCCATCTATTGTTTCTTTTGGGTAATATAATAAGTCATGATAGGGATTATTTATTAACATAACAAGTCATCATCATTATTGTTTTCCTGCTCTCGTCACAATGCACTAGTGCTCGGCGCAGCATATCTTCTTCCACACATGTCTATCAGTCGTCATCTCGGCAGCCAGCCCCTTTCTAGCCATATCACCTCTCACTCAGTCCATCTATTGTTTCTTTTGGGTAATATAATAAGTCATGATAGGGATTATTTATTAACATTACAAGTCATCATCATTATTGTTTTCCTGCTCTCGTCACAATGCACTAGTGCTCGGCGCAGCATATCTTCTTCCACACATGTCTATCAGTCGTCATCTCGGCAGTCAGCCCCTTTCTAGCCATATCATCTCTCACTCAGTCCATCTATTGTTTCTTTTGGGTAATAAGTCATGATAGGGATTATTTATTAACATTACAAGTCATCATCATTATTGTTTTCCTGCCCTCGTCACAATGCACTAGTGCTCGGCGCAGCATATCTTCTTCCACACATGTCTATCAGTCGTCATCTCGGCAGTCAGCCCCTTTCTAGCCATATCATCTCTCACTCAGTCCATCTATTGTTTCTTTTGGGTAATAAGTCATGATAGGGATTATTTATTAACATTACAAGTCATCATCATTATTGTTTTCCTGCCCTCGTCACAATGCACTAGTGCTCGGCGCAGCATATCATCTTCCACACATGTCTATCAGTCGTCATCTCGGCAGTCAGCCCCTTTCTAGCCATATCATCTCTCACTCAGTCCATCTATTGTTTCTTTTGGGTAATAAGTCATGATAGGGATTATTTATTAACATTACAAGTCATCATCATTATTGTTTTCCTGCCCTCGTCACAATGCACTAGTGCTCGGCGCAGCATATCTTCTTCCACACATGTCTATCAGTCGTCATCTCGGCAGTCAGCCCCTTTCTAGCCATATCACCTCTCACTCAGTCCATCTATTGTTTCTTTTGGTCTTCCTCTACACTTATAGCCATCCACGTTCATATCCAAAACTTTGTTCACCCCAGTACTCGTATTTGAAGTAGATCAGTTGAAGGTTACTTAACATGCTGGTTCCGTCTCGAATCTGATTGATTTCTACAGTCAGCCGCACGTACACGGTGACAATGTGACAATGACAGCGCCGATATTTCATAGCAGTAAGGAAGCTTTTCGTAGTTCACGTATAAACTAAGAAGGCGGTTGACTGTACAGTCATTTCCGGGAGGGGAGTACCATTCGTCACGGATTTGCTTGTGGTATGTCTGTTTTGCTAAGTTACGGTTACGCAGGCAATTTAAATTTCTCAATGGTGGGCAATTTTGTTCAAATACGCGACATGACGACACGGCTCACTGCTGTGTTTGCCCACTTGTAACGGCCCCGACTTACGAGTCGTAGGTTCGAACCCAGACTGGCGCTTTAGTTTGCAAATTATTTCATCACCACTGCTCTCAAAACGGTGAAGGAAAACATCGTGAAGAAACCGGCATGTCCTAGAACCAAAAAAACGAAGACTTGTGGCATCTACCAACCCGCACTGGGCCCGCGAGCTAGAGTACAGCCCACTCGCTCTCACAGAGAGGAGGCCTGTTTCTGTGTCCCAGCAGTGGGAACATTATACGCTGATTATGCTTATGCCCACGACAACATTTAGAAACTGCCATGAACCGGACACAAATACAGATGGAAAAATCTCAATAACAGTTTGTCCGACCCGAGAATCGAACCGAGGACCTAATGCTCAGTAGCGCTTGCGACTACATGACCAATGAGGCAGTCAGCACAAATATCTTGACAACAAGAAAATAAATAAATAATAATAATAAATATTTTCTTTGGTATTAAATTTGGTAAGATATTTACTCAAGTTTAAGGGCGCTTTCAATTTAGACGGTTGGTGTCGGCCTGCTGCAGTCCGGGTATCGTACTGCGCACGGGCGGTTATGATTTTTCATACAAAATGTCTCGACGCAAGGTCGCGCTAACTAACGTCAAACCAAAACAGCGGTATTTCACCAGCCCTAACTAAATAATTCATAATCTGCCTGCCTTTTCCCAACTATGTTCGGGTCGGCTTGCAGTCTTACAGGATGCAACTGAATACCAGTAGTTTAGTCATTTACATGGAGCGACTGCCTATCTGACCTCCACCACCCAGTTACTGGGAAACACGATACCCCTTGATAAGACTGGTTGTTAGACTTTCGGGTTTCTGACGACCCGTAACGACTGTCAAAGAGAATGACAGCCGGGACCAACGTGCTTTCCGAGGCACGGAGGGGTCTTTCTTGGTATGTGAAGATGGTCACCCATCCACGGACCAACCGCGGCAAGCGTAGCTTAACCTGATCGATCGACCCGTGCGGCTGCTATTATTTAGCCACAAACCCCACTAGCTCTAATTTAACCACAAGCCCCTCCCTTCTCTCTCAAGCCCCTAACTAACTAACTAACTAACTATACAAATAAATACAAAAACAAAAGGACACTTGGCGTTGAAGTACGCGTCCGCATCGCTGTCATCCGGAAAGTAAGTTTATACAACGTGTAACGTTAAATGCGCAAAACCTGAAAATAGTTTGATCTGAATAACGACCAGAATTAATTGAACCACTTTTTAATATAGGTCACATTTTTCAAAAAAATCTTCATTAAAAACGTTGCCGTGTCTATTTATTAATAGGTCAAGCAAGCCAATGTCAGCGCGGCGCAGCGGCCCGGTGACGACTCCTCCCTCGACAAAGCGTCGTCGCAGACGCAAGAAACGATCAGAATGTCCAGTAAAACTACGAAATAGGTCCATTGAATTAAAAATCAGTTTGGGTGTCTGAGGTTTTGCGCATTTGACTTTACACGTTGTATACTATTTAGCTTTAAGATAAAAATAACAAACAGTTTTATTTTCTGCTAAAGCCCACAATCCAATACAGCTGCATTACAAATTCATCTCAACAGTTTTACTTTAGTTATATCACAACGGGAAATGTCGTTACGAGTCTACGAAGTCGGGGGATTTTGCAACTTTTATTTCTACTGTTGAGTCAATGTCAGAGGCAGGTTTCTAACAACATTATCTTTCTAGGTTTATTTTTTCTTACGAAAACTACGTTATTTTTCCTTCAAGACGAGAAATATTGTAGGGGTTTCTGGCTAAGTGATACAAACCGCAAGGGTCGATCTATCAGGTTAAGTTAGTCAGGTTAAGTTGGTCCGTGGATGGGTGACCATCTTTACATATCAAGACCCCTCCGTACCTAGGAAAGCACGTTAAGCCGTTACGTGTCGACAGAAGTCCAAAAATCTGACGACCAGTCTTACCAAGGGATATCTTATTACCCAGTAACTGGGTTGTGGAGGTCAGATAGGCAGTCGCTTCATAGAAAATACTGGGATGCATACCGAGAGCTCCTGCTCTTAAACACACATTCTAAACAAGTTTCTATAAGTAACGACAAGTTTGTTTTTTTATTTATTTATTTATTCAAAATCTGTATTAACAATAGCATACATAAAGTGAAGCGCGCGTCTGTTCCTGAGATAAAAATACGGTTTTTTACGCTACGATTTTTATTCGCGCACTAGTATTTCAACTCTCGTTATTGAGACGAGCATTGAGAATCCAACACAGCGCATACCAGCGGTTCAAAAACTTTTGAACTCTCGGCGCTAATCAGTGTAAATCCAGTTGAAAATCCAGTGTGCGAGAAAAATGTGGGTACGAGGGCAAATACCTACTTGCCAAACGCATTTTCATACAAAAAAGTGCTGTGCGGCCCGCTCAGTTGTTTCACGGAAAATTTATGAAAGAAAAGTAAAAAAAGTGAACATATGTATGTAATGAAAGAGTATTCTTGCAACCTAACTTGTGCTAACGCATCTTGATTTGTATACAAAGACACCAGCGGCCGTATTACGAAGTATTAGGGCCATTATGATTCCAGTGTATGAGAGTGACGGAGCTATACATGACCGATAGCACCATCCCTTTTTCGCACTGAAATCATGATGGCATTAATACGTCGTAATACGGCCCCAGGGTACTCGTATAACACACTGACATCTCATCTCCGTACGGTCTTTTTTTTTTAGCCGTCATTGTGTCCCACTACTCCCACTACTCGGCAAAGGTCTATTGTCAAGGTACAAGAACAGCAGCACCGCACACCGGAGCGGTGCCCGGTGCAGTGTGAGAACCGCCTTACCTTTAAGCTACGGCAGTATTCGCACACTTTTTTTTCACCGCTTATCGTCGCGTAAAGAAAAGCGTTATGCCCCTCCAAGCGACTTTCTCTCTCTCTTTCTCTCTGTCTATTCTCTCATCGCTCATCTCTCTCTATTACATACGAGTTTGTGCGTGCGAGTATCGCGTAATGCTACGGCTACATCGTCGCGATAAAGCGCGATACAGCACGACGTCGAGCGGTCTGCGAGAGAGAGAGAGCGCGAAGTGTGGTTCGCCTTATCGCGACAATTTAGCCATAACATAAGGAACTTCATTCCTGACGGGGTTCCCTGACCGCACACATTTGTACACTTGTCCAGTAGTTCCTACTAGTATAAGTTAGGAAATCAATAATATTCCACAACTTTCACACAACGCCATCTAGTCCCAAACTAAGCAGAGCTTGTGCTATGAGTACTAGACAACTGATAAACATACATATATATGTCTAAATACATACATATTATAGATGAATTACACCCAGACAAAGAACAAATGATCGTGCTCATCAATGTGACCCTGACAATATGCTCGTCTGTAGGTCATCGCGATGATCACCTCGGGGAAGGCAGCTCTCGAGGAGTGGTGATATGGCGCAGCAAGGGCAGCCGTACCCCATCCCCTGGGGCCTTCACTACCAGCACAGGTAAGTCCTGACATTCTGGAATCAGCAGACTGCCGCGGTCGGTTTGTGGATGGGTGACCATCCATTACATATCGAGACCCCTCCGTGCCTCAAAAAAGCATGTTAAGCCGTTGATTCCGGCTGTCATTCGTAGATCTTTGAAAGTCGTTACGGGTAATCAAAAGTCACAACCAGTTTCACCAAGGAGTATCGTGGTACCCAGTAACTGGGTTGTGAAGGTCAGATAGGCAGTTGCTCTAAGTAAAATACTGGTATTCAGCTGCATCCGGTTAGACTGGAAGCCAACTGACGTTGTCACAGTATAAGCGCGACTGTTGACCGGTGAACCAATTTTCGGTTGAATTATGAGCGTTTGCGCGTGCGGCGCGCTTGCCCCGCCCACAAGGCCCTTCTTACCTCTTTAATTTATTCTGTGGTGTATGCCATACAAGATAACTCACAACATGATCGTCCACATACTTTCCAGAGACTCTGCCACCCCCACATCGACGGGGCGTCCCTACGAGCACCCCCACACGCACACACACCCCCAGCTGTATGCGAGGCATGCACACACACACGCGCACACCTTGATCGACCAGCATGAACCGTAAGTACTAAGTAGCCACCGTTTATTTAAAATATTTAGTATCCAGGGCCCCTTCTGTATGGTAATTATTATTCCTCGCGTAATCTTACCACGTGCAAACGACGTACGGCTGTGAAACATGGTATTTTGACAGTTCAAACCACACCAACTTCGAGTTCATTTCGCGTTGTTTCGTTCATTGTGTCATAGAGAATAGAGAATACGTTAATAGCAGATGTCATTAACTAAAAGGAATTGACGTGGTTTCGAAATAAGGAATCATTAAGTGGTCATAGTGAATTAGGGCCCTGACTTACGAAGGAGTATCGTGCTACCTAGTAAGTGTATTGTAAAGGCAGATAGGTAGTCTCTCTATGTAAAATACCGGTCTAGCTATTCTGTATAGTAATCTGTGGATAACGTCTTGAGTAGTGTATTTGATACTTTTATTATAAGTTTCTATATTGTGTGCCTATTATGTAATATACTGCTGTTTGTTATTCCTATCAAATAAAATAAAATAAATAAAATAAACTGGAAACCGACCCCAACATGTTAAGATAACAACAATGTTAGATTACTGGCACATCACTCGCAGCCAAATATGTGCTCATATACACGAGCGTCAACATCAAAGACAACTGCAGCCAACGACACATCTACGTCTGCCGTTGTTTCTGCCGTTGACGCGTGCTGCTCGTGTGCAGGAGCACTATGCTAGTCACTAGTCAAACTAGACAACCAAATGTCGTTTTTATCATCTGCCTTGTCTTTTCCCAACTATGTTGTGGTTGGCTTTCGTCTAATCGGATGCAGCTGAACCAGTTTGTTACATGGAGTGATTGCCTATCTGACGTCCATAACCCAGTTACCGGGTAACACGGTACCCCTATACAGGGTGGCAGTAACTACATAATTCTGGACAAAGACGAGAAAAAAAAAATGCTGTTTCATAGAAAGGTGCAATACCTGCGCGTTCAAAATGTATGGAATACTTAGCTGTTTTTTTTTTAATAACTGACGAAAACTTTCAACGCTAGGGGTTCCAGAATCATTGACAGAATTATGGTAACAGGGCGAGTCGATGTTCCTGCCACCCTGTTTATTCCAATTGGGCAATAATTAGGAAACTTAAGAATTGATTATATTTGTTGCCAACAGCTGTAAAGGCGAAGGAGAAGAGACGAGACCAGAATACAGGGACTACTCGGAGCAGCTGCACAGGTATACTCGTATATAACACGCCAAATATGAGCTTTAAACTCATTCGTAATTAGTCTTGATCTGATCCAACCTGCCCTTTACTGCCCTCAGCCAGAGACTGAGTCCTAAACCTAGGTGCGTACCACACAGGGGATACCGTACCGTTAGCGTAACATCTGCGGGGTAACTGCCTAACACACTATCAGTAAGCAATGGGTTTCATTTTGACAGTTCAACAACATTCTTTGAGGTATTTACGTTGATGCACAGACACATTTTTCGAACATAGTTATAAAGCATTGGATTAGCAATATCCTTCAAAATGACTCAGAATCAGATTGATGGTATGATTACGCAATTAGGGTGCGGAGGCCTTAATTTATGAAGGCATCCACAGGATAGCCCGGTTAAGCAGCCGTCTACCTCCTAAGCCGTGGACCTGCAAGAAGCCATTCACAAAAAACAACAAAAAAAAAAGACCGTTGGAAGCGGAGGTGCTGCTCACAGAGCACGATTATATTTAAACGTGTAATATTATATAGTCGTAAGATAGGATATAATTTTCTTTGGGTCTTTGAAAGCCTCAAACGCCCACGAGGGTGCATTATTGCTCACGTTCATAACCTATGGTTTAGAGGGAGCACTACGACAGTACTAATAAAATTCGTGGTGCAGAGAATGAGCGCACAACTACTGTCGCCGAGGCCATTCAAAACCGTCAATTTCCATACGTCATTTGTGTCGGTAGTGCCAGAAAACTGTGACAGCAGTGGTTTGTACCCAGGAACGTGTGGACAAAGCAATGATGCCCCTAGCAGCGCCGCCGATTCTTTTCCGTGCTCTGTGACGTGCGGGCAGACCGTGGCTATAAGCCCACGGCGCGTTTTCCCGCAGAGATTTTTTTTCGCGCACTCGATTTTCACCGCACTACTCAACGCCGAGAGTTGCAAATCCAACAGTGTGTTTTTTGACGCGCTGGGATGCGCTCTGTAGGATTCTCAATGCTTGGCTCAACACCGAGAGTTGAAAATCCAGTGCACGATAAAATCCCGCCGCGATATTTTTGGACGTGGGCTAAGGGAAACTCTAAAAGCCCTTTCAAAACTGTATGTCCTTCTATTCAGGTGCAGTTCCTACGGGAAATGTGTGGAAGAAGTGCCGGAGGAACCTCGCGAGAGAGACGAGGCCGTCACCAGCACCGAGCACCATCAGCACTGGGACGAGAAGATAGGTGGGTAGATACAAGTCATAAATATCCTTTTCTTAAACAAAAAAGAAGGTGTGTACTCGTGACCACACGATAGAAATGAAAACTTACGACTTAACTTACTTGGTGGGGTTATTGTGAAACACACATAAAATGGCAATCGATGGCAATGCCTTCAATTTCGGCAGTTCAGCCGCGTTCATTGCGTTATTTACGTTGTTGCGCAGACGAATTTTTCAAATATATGAAGCAATGGATCAGGTATTTTCTTGAAAACCCCCAGATTGTGATGGAAAGTATGTTACGCAATTAAGGTGCTGGTTTCACCCTTCTTTGTCACTATATAGGTACCACACTATGCATTCTTACATTGTTCCTCTCGTCCACAGTAAGCAGTTCCCTCTGCTCAACGTCAGCGACGACGCCATCGACGCGAACGGACGCCGCCTCGCCGCACCAACACGTCACGACGACACACGCTGGTATGCCATAATCATTGTAAAGCCGACCTCGTCTGCTTACCACCCTAAGTGCGTTTATACACCGGCGCCGTCACCGGGACATAAAGGAGAACGCGATGACAGCGCTGAAGTAGCGATACACACATTTCCTATGACGTCACGCAGAATCCTGCATCGCGCAAGCAGAGTTTACTGCGCAATTAGCATATAAGCAACCGCCCGACGTCGTCGTTGGGCAGTTGCCCACTGAACACAACACCCGTCTGGTCGGAGGAACCTCCCTTTTCTATGGAGGACGAGTGAACTTTACACCCTGTTCCTCATACCTCTATACACACGAGTATCATTTAATCTTCCTGGTTTTTACTCACTTGCTAGAAAGGTTCTACAGCGTTTAGTTGGACGTTTCCAGGTGGGGGTCGACGAGGGGCGCTGCAACTGTGGCAGTTCCTGGTCTCCCTGCTGGCGGAGGGAGCGCGCTGCGTCGCCTGGACCGGCAGGGGGCTGGAGTTCAAGTTGCATGAGCCTGAGGAGGTGAGAGGGAACCGTGGTGGTTTATGGCCCCCTTCACATGCTCTAGCGATGTGATTTGCGTCAAGCGGCACCCGCTCGCGTACTGTACTTTTCAACTTCTTCCTTTTCTCTAAGTCGGTTAAAAAACAGTAGTACCAACAAATATACACTTTCGACTTTGGAAGTATTACTGTCATCATGTTACCGTTGCGAAAAAGTGATGTGCTACCGATCATGTATAGCTCTGTCTCTCTTAATGCTTCATAGCACTGTAAGTACAGAAAAAGCGAGCTATGCCATTACACCCTGAACCCCTTGTAACAGTACTTCATCTCTTCGACCAGGGATCTTAATAAAGGTCTGTTCGCAGGTGGCTCGCCGCTGGGGTGCTCAGAAGAACCGGCCCGCGATGAATTACGACAAACTGTCCAGGTCACTTCGGTACTACTACGAGAAGGGAATCATGCAGAAAGTCGCTGGTACGCATTCTCTTACACCATCATCTTCTAGCCTTTCCCAACTATTTCGGGGTCGGCTTCCTGTCTAACCGCATGCAGCTGAATACTAGTATATTGCATAGCGCATGAACGCATCATGCACCACGCGCTACACGGGCCCAGTGCGGATTTATTTTGACTTTCATAGTTTTTTGAAAGTCTTATCCCCGATTACCAAATCAATTCCATGTTTAACGAATAGTCATCACTGGCGTCCTAGTTCCACGCACTGCTGAGTAAAAACCTCCTCCCTTGTGTGCCATGCGTCCCTGGTACGTTCAGGTCTTCCCCGCGATCTCCTTTAGGTCGTCTACCCACCTGGATGGCGATCTAACTCGTCGATCTGCCAACGTAAGTAAACGATAACACAATATGCCATCAAAACTACTTCGTTGGTCTAGTAGTGGTTGCAAGGGTGATTGTTGAGCGTGGGGACCTGAGTTCGATCCCCAGGTCGCGTATTACTGGGTGCAGTCCGGAGTCTGGATATATTATATTCTGTTGGATAACATTAGAGTAAAATGTGTGGGGTTGTTCCAGGAATGCACGCGTGATTATGTTCTCATATTATTGTATAGAATCAAGTTCTTCTAACTGAACAGACTGCTGTTCTGCTAGACAGTTTGTTGCGCCACTTCTTCTTCCCAGCTAACACTAAGAACTGGTGAAAGACGGGCGTGCCGGGAGACTGTCCTATGTAATTTTGACGTTCGAAAAGTGCTGAAATACTCAGCCTGATTTGAATGAATGACTTTTGATCTAATTTATTATACTAATAGTACAACAGTGGGTAATACTGGTACACAACGCCCTGGCTACTTAAGTCACAGAAAAGCGTGACTTAAGTGCGGGTTTAGGTCACACAGTGCTACAGTTATAAATTAGCCATGTCCCCCAGGTGAGCGCTACGTTTACAAGTTCGTGTGCGACCCGGAGGCCCTGTTCAGTATGGCGGCCCCGAACCGCGCGCGCTCTCCGCCCGCGCCCCCTCCGCCCCCCTACGACGTGCTGACGTCACTGTACGGCGGCGTGTACCCGCAGTACCTGCAGCCGCCACAAGGCGACTACCAGCGGAGGTACTACCATCATATCAACCATACTGGCCATTATGATACGTAGATAAGAAGAGGAGGATTTTCGTTGTGATTTTATTGGAGTTTTTACCCCTTAGCCAAAAGCTAGACCCTATGGGAATCACACTAGATTGATAAAAGTCGTAGGTGATTGTCTTTTTGCATCAAAATGTCGACGTTCATGCGGTGGTGACTGTGAAAATGAGCATTTGTTGCCAAGTGCTCATTTTCACAGTCAATTCTAGTCACCCACCGTGCACCGCTTGCGACCTGTCGCCGCACGACAAATGTCGAAACCTACTCTACTTTGGAATTAGCTATTTGAGTGGAGATAACAAAATATGAAAGAAGTGGTTTAGAGTATGCCACGAGACACTGCGACGTCACTTGCTGAGCGACGGACGGAAAGAGGATGATGAGAAACTCTTGTAGAAAAACTAGAAAATATTGTTTTTTTAGGAGCCATCCATGCCTCATTGTCAAACTCCCAGTTCCAACATTTGAAGGTCCTATCCATTTCTCACACATTCCATTTTACGGTCAGCTTTTAACCTGTCCGTGATAATTAACTTATTATAATGTACAGTAAAATAAAATCAAATGAATAAATTAGTCATTGCACTGTTTTTAATTAAAATACTCCAAAACCATCTAGTCTGTTCTTTCATACGTCTACATGATAACATACTACCTGTATTAATACTAGAATTATGTAAATGGCGCTGAAAATATTGATGATGGCAGTATTCCACGATTCAGGCAAATTAATATTTTTGGTTGCTTCCACCGAATTGGGAGACATTCAGTAAATCGTATAATATTTACATTCTCATTGTGTCTACAATTTTAAAAAAATGTACTTTTCGTACCACTTGCTCAAAAAAGTGACATTCAATGCCACAAAAAGCGAACATAACAATAGTCATTTTTAATCTGTTAAAAACAGAGGACGAATGAAATTCAGTACAATTTTTGTACTGAATTTCATTCGTCCTCTAGGGGGAGAATGTGATTTAAACTAATACTTACCGAAATTTAAACTACATCTGTGTTTACACCATTGAGTTTGTATATAAAGCATTATACATCTTTTTGAAAAAGAAATACGCATTTATTATGCAGTTATGATTATTAAATAAAATTATGAAAACCGACGAGGCCGTATGAGCTTGATGCCTTTGCTTTTTCGACAAAAAAATATTAGTCTAGGAATTTTCCGCGTTTTTGTTTTCTTCAAATACATAAACGTTAAGTTTATTTTAATTGTCATTATTTTTAATAAATGCTTATCTCGTATTATTATTGTGTTATTTTTTTCGCAAATGGTACGAAAAGTAGAGTATTTTCCTCGGTGATAAAGCTGTCTTAGTCTTGGGTGAACTTAAATCCCTCGCTACACTCAGGACTCGTCTTAAATTCCTCGCTTCGCTCGTGGTTTAAGTTTTTAACATCCTCGCTACGCTCGGGAGTAAACCTCAAGTCCTTCATTACGCTCGCGATTTAAATCGTCACCCGCGACAGAAGACACTGCTTTATCCCCTTGGTTAATAATCTACTATTACGATACGTGTGACTTAAGAAGGCCATTATTGCACGGCGTGAAATTAACAGACTACTTAAGTCACACGTATAGTATACTATTTTATAGTTCGTGTGACCTAAACCCTCATTAAGTCACGCTTTTCTGTGTAAAAATAGACCACTTAAGTCACAGATAAGCGTGAATGAAGTGCGGGCTTAGGTCACAGTGCTATGACTTTTTTATAAAACAACATAACATCACGCCTTGTTCCCCGAAGGATGCGGCAGAGTTGTACCTCTAGTACACCCATATCTCGCTAGTTATGTTTCAATCCCATGTACTGTTGCCATCAACCGGGCACGAATCCAGACTCCGGGATGCTACTGAGATTTTTTTTACAGTAAAATATAAACATCAGTATTATAACCTAAAAAATTAATCAGCCAGAAGACCTATTCCCGTAAATAAAACCGTTCAAAATCTAGTTGCAATCTCATCTCAGCGACAGTCAATGTCAAAAACTTGTCAAAAATGTAGGCAAATTAGTGGTATTTTTGACAGTTTGAGACTGAGATCAGACTGTGAACGTTCTTAAAATAACGGGAATTGCCGTCTGATATGTTCAGTGCCACAAATCATTCTAAAAAAAAATTAATTAGTTAGTCGAAATTGAACCAAAAAGATACATTTTAGTTTTATTAATTAAGTAAATAATAAGAATCTCTAGTCAATAATCGTTATTAATAAGTTAAAATTGTGCAATATTATTATTAGTGATGTAGCAACGATTATATAAATAATATGAAAATATGAGCAATCTTGTGAATATAAGTATCTAATATGATTAAAAGGTATTTCATTTCAAAATCCTGACTCCTTCAATGACAATGCAGCTGATGAATCATGCGCAAAAGGCTGCGTAATAACATTTTTTAGGAAACAAATGGTATAAAATAGACTTCGTACCCAAGTAGGCCGCAGCGAAGGTAACCTCCACAAGTGGGGGTTCACGGACGGCTCAGACCTCCGGTGTGTATGCGGCGTCTCTCCACCGACAATGGCTCACCCCCAATCTTGTCGCATACTTGAGGACCTAATAGCTGCGACGGCGAACGGTATTAGTGTGGCTGAATTTTGAACCAAACAAGGGCGTTTGAAGATCTTTATATTGAGCCTAGCATACCTACTGTCCCGCCATTTTAAAAATGGCGGCCACGCCTGAGACCTATATTTTTGCTAGGTATCGTTTTGTATGTCCCATGCGTGGACGCCATTTTGAAAAAAAAAAAAAAAAATACCGCGGATCGTCAAAGCCCTTTAAAAAACGATATAAGTATACTCGTATTTTTAGTGTTATATTTGCCATCGACACGTTAAGAAGATGAAGGCCAAATGGTGACATGAGGCGAGTATCGGTGTACGTATGCGGGAAAGTTTGGGAGCATATAATGTTCAGGCCCGCCATGATAAATTTTTTTAGGTAATTTTTTAAAGTCCATACATTGTCTTGGTGAGATCATGTGAACATCATGCAGATTAGTGTGTGAGATGGGTCTCCTAAGGAAAGAACTACGCAGATGGTCTTGGTGGCGAGCGTCTTGAGCGTTGTGAACTCCGGGACGCGAGATTCGACTGTGCGCGTCGCTTGTTTTAATGATTAGCAAGTCACGTGATTATTTGCGCCTGTTTGAACACCTCCATATACAACGTGTAACGTTAAATGCGCAAAACATGAAAATAGTTTCATCAGAATAACGAGCAGAATTAATTGAACCACTTTTTAATATAGGTCACATTTTTCAAAAAAAAATCATTAAAATGTTGCCATGTCTATCTATTAATAGGTCAAGCAAGCCAATGTCAGCGCGGCGCAGCGGCCCGGTGACGACTCCTCCCTCGATAAAGCGTCGTCGCACACGCAAGAAACGATCAGAATGGCCAGTAAAACTAAAATAACACATAAAACCTTTACAATTTTTTTAATGACTTATTTTCTCTCTGAAATAGGTCAATTGAAATAAAAATCAGTTGGGGTGTCTGAGCTATTGTGCATTTAACGTGTAACGTTGTATAAAGTTAGTTGACACAATCAACGCGATCGAATTTTGTCCCGCAATCCGCGCAGGATTCGCCTTAGCTCAATCTATCCAGTAAATCTCAAATGTGCTGAGAGAAAGAGAACGTCTTCCTGGCACAGGGTACTAAGAAACTACAGAACACCGCCTGCTGCGATCCACGTACACACAATCGCAGTGCTAACAATTTTATACAGGGTCAAATAATATTAGCTAGTGAAACTCTGCAAACGTGATGGGTATCGATGTCTAAACGCGATAAAATAAAAACGATTTGATGTTTTTTCTTAGAGGTCAACGCGCTGGTAGTGTTGTAACTTGAAGTATGAGTTGAGAAAATGTGTTTTATCGTTTTTAGATATCGATAGCAATCACGTCTGTGAAGTTTAAACAAAAACTAATCTTTTAAAGTGATATTTGACCCCACAAAAAAATCATCAAATTTTTTTTTGTTTGTTTTATCATGTTTAGATATCGATACCCGTCACGTCTGTGGAGTTTCGCTAGCTAATTTAATTTGACCCTATAGATGTACGAGGAACAGGGTGGAAAGTCAGTATATCCGTCCACAATATAATTTACTGATGTCATTGTTATGGTAATCTTAGTCTGTGTGACTATCTGTACCTTTTTGAACATTGTAATCTGATAATTAATGTTATACTTACCTAATTAGTGCTATCTGAACTCACCTTCCACTAATGAGACACATTTTTTTTTCTATTGTTACCAAACTCTATAAGTCTGTTAGTCTGCTTAACAGACGATGGGTACTAATAACTCAAAGCATTTATTTCAACTAAACACGACGCCGACACTTCGTGTGCAGTATTATAAGTTGTTTTATGTTGTATTTATTTATAGTATTTTTAAGTTATAATATTATAGTATTGTATTTGTGATAATTTTGTATGTATTAGTTTATAAGTATGTTTGTATTAGTATGTATTGTTTTTTCTATGGGCCTTAGTTGTCTGAAATAAAGGAGTAAATAAATAAATAAACCAATTACAGGCAGTTTTGAACTGTGAAGGGGTCGGTCGTCCGATGAGACGGACCAACGGCTTTACGTGCGCACCGAGGCACGGGGTATCACACCGCCAACTTCCAAACTTCGGGTTGTTACTGAGAAATTCCTAATGGAAAAGTCCAGTAACACGTTGCCCAACCCGGGAATCGTACCCAGGACCCCACGCTCAGTAGTCGCGCTTGCGATCACGAGACCAACCGGGCAGACGATCGATATAAATAAAACATAAAAGTTATATCATAAACATTTATTTGAGTCTATACGAGTCACAAGAACATTGAACATTCGCGGCATAAACAAACTATACTAAAATTCAGAATCATAGATAATTCACATTCATAGCCAGTCAACTATCGACATTAGCGTCCTGTACTCTAAGTTCATTTTTGATTGACCACCATCTATGTATGAGGAACAGGGAGTAAAGTTCACTCATCCTCCATAGAAAAGGGAGGATCGTCTGACCAGACTGGTGTCGTGTCTGGTGGGACACTGCCCGATGATTCATGTCGGGCTGTGGTATATACGTGTATATGTGGAACTGGGAAGGCTCGAACACACAACCTCTGTGTTCATGTTGAGGGGCAGTTTTCGGCAGACTCCTTTGTTTGCGCGATGCAGGATTTTGCGTGACGTCAGTAGGTATGATGCGTAGTTCGCATGTAACGGTGTACAACTAAAAGGTTGCCAAACTTGATAATTATCTAAGATTCTGAATTCAAGCTTACATATTCGCTACTTCAAGTAAAACGTGTCTTACAACTGAGAAAAACGATTGTTTACTACAGTATAAATAACTATTATTATTAACAATATTGTATCATAATATATTATTATTATTATTTATAGCACTGTGTGACCTAAACTCGCACTTAAGTCAGGCTTGTCTGTGACGTAAATGGTCTAGTTTTACACAGAAAAGCGTGACTTAAGTGCGGGTTTAGGTCAGACGAACTATAAAATAGTATAATAATAATAAATAAATAAATACTTCAATTCCATTTTAATTTCACGCCGTGCTATAATGGATTGCTTAAGTCACACGTATCGTAATGTACTATTTATAACTTGGAAGAACGTTGATATTTAGTTTAAATCTAGGGTTTTTGTAAGTCTCAAAAATATTATGTGGACTGTTGTGATTAGTTGAACGAAGTAACAACATAACATCCGAAAGTTAGCCAGAGCTGTACCGTGTACCTATAGTACCCAGTAGCAAGCTGCGCTCACGGTCATGTTCAGGGTCACCAGCATGGAGGTATGAGGAACAGGGTGGAAAGTACACTCAACCTCCATAGAAAAGGGAGGTTCCTCCGACCAGACTGGTGTTGTGTCGGAAAGTTGTATATAATATTGACGGCACGGTTGGCGCAGTGGTTAAGCGATTGTCAGCTGCGCTGCGTGTCGCAGATTCAATTCCCGCACGGAACAAATATTTGTATGACCTACAAATAGTTGTTCCGGGTCTGGCTGTTTGTGTATGTGAGTTTAAATGTTTGTAAACGCACCCACAATACAGGACAAATTCCTAGTGTGGGGCAACGTTTTTTCTATACAAAAAAAATTTAACAAAATTGCTAGTTGCGCGGTAAACTCTGCTTGCGAGATGCAGGTTTTGCGTGACGTCAGTATGACGCGTAGTTCGCATGTGGCGGTGTAGATACCGCTACACCCACATGTCGGCAGTTATGTCTAAGTCCCATGTAACAGGGGCCGAGCGAATTGCCATCAACCGGGCTTGATACCAGCCTCCGAACTGCTACTGAGAAATTCCAGATGGAAAAGCCCAATAACACTGCCCGACCTGGGAATCGAACCCAGGACCTCGTGTTAAGCAGTAGCGCTTGCGACCACTAGAGCAACGAGGCGACGAGAATGTTGTCATATTTAAATATTTACTTTAACAAAGCAATTGAAAATCTCAGTTGTTTCTTTTATCCCCCCTTATTAATAATCGCAGAGTAAGGGAGGACGCCCACGAGCAGCTCTTGTCTCCGCAACTAATTTGTCTCTCACATCAAGTCTACGGGTTTCTTGAAAGTGCGCGCATGTTGCGACGCGACAGCTGGTAGACTTTTTTGTACGCAAGGTAGATAGGCCGGCGACGCAACTGTCGCCCGTCTATAGGTTGCAACGCAAGTGCGCGCACGGCGACAGAAAATTTGCCAGCTAGCCAAAAATTTTAAGAAAAAAGTAACGTTGCCGATCCAGTGTAAACATCGTCCAAATCTCGGCGAGGAGACAGCGACAGAGACAAAAAAGTTGCCGGGCAATTAGTTGCCCGGCAACTTTTTGTCTCTTTCGCTGTAGCTCGTGGGCGCCCTTCCTTAAGTACACCAGAAATAACTTCGGTTTAACCAAAATTTTTCGAAGTTTAACTTTGACATAACTTCGCTCCGAGTTTATTAATGGGTTAAGCTACAGATTCCCAGAAGAGCGGTGGCCGCCATATAACAGCCCCCGTGACGGCTGTCATGAAAATGATAACTGACTTTACGATGTCAAAAACGCTCTCTAGGTAAACACAGCAACTTACTTTCTTAGTTTCAGTGACGTCATTCTCCGGTGAATTGTGGACGCTATGTGGCAGCTACCTCTCTTCTAGGAATTTGTACACTCAGAGCCGAAACACACCTGACGGATACGATGATCGCGTAATTTATGACGATGCCGTCTGAAACTACGTGACGGAAAATCGGTGACTCAAATTCCGCCAGATGCGTTTCGACCCTTAATTGCAATAAAAACTATACAGTTAATACTTTTACTGAACCAAAATAAAAGGAAAAGCTTGAGTCGCGCTCGTGTAAAGGGCTCCGTATAATATAGGACGACTAGATAATACAAGATTACGGTTCCGAAAAATTTACATGTGCCATTTTGAGCTTTATTGCAAAATTTGTTATAAAAAAATGCCCAAAATTATGTTTATTTAATACCAAAAGTTGTATATTTTTATTAAATTCTTACAAAATAATCTCATAAAATAATATGATTATCTAAAAATTATAACAAAACGTTGGATTTCTTAACAGATTTTTTTTCATGATTTTTTTTTAAATATTTGATATAAAACGTGAGATACTATGTTACATTTTTCGATTCATAACTATATATTATTATATTATATTAATAATGTACAACAAAAAATGAAGTAAGTAATAAATTAAAATATGATAAAACCTAAAGTATTTCATATAAACTCTAAGTTGACAATATTTTAACACAATAACAATTAGCGATTTCAAACAATCTGCCTGCTTTTGACCATGTTGGAGTGGGCTTCCAGTCTAACCGAATACAGCTGAATACCAGTATTTTACATGGCGCGACTGCCTATCTGACCTCGACAACCCAGTCTGCTTCTTGTGATATACAGGGTGTTATGCTTATTGAGGGACATTTATGTACTTTCAGAGAGGATGTACTCATGCAAATGTTTTTTTTTTTTTTTGTTACCGTGCGACCACCTCTGAAATATCGAATTAAATCTGCTGTCCCACAGTCAAATGTGTTAAGTTGTTAAAAGTACACACTACACTCCCCTACAGTATGTACCTCGATTAAGCTTGTGTGATTTTAGATATTGGCAATATAGAGCAAGGTCGCGTTCTAACCGAAAGCCACCCTCGCGCGAGTACTCTTGTATAAGTATATGGCATAGTCGCGCGATCAATCAAGTCGCGTAGGTACGTAACATTCATACAAACGTTTGCGTACTCGCGAGACGGTCGTTTTGGTTAGGACGCGGGGTATGTACATAATATATTAGCTCACTTTCAATAACAATACAAACATAAAGAGTGTATGTACAATATAGACTAGCCACAGTCCGTCTCATTACAAAACTAATTTTAAACCAAGACCGAGCAAAACCTTCGAAAATTGTCCTTACAATATAAACTTTTGTAAAACTCTGGTTGCTTTCCAAAAATGTAAACAAACATGAATTTTCGAAAAAAATATAATAAATAAATTAGACAACTTAATTGACACTATAAAAAAGTTAATTTTCAAACATTCTTAGGATTTTTTAGTGTTTATTCTGAATTCAACCTTATAGAAACTGCAACACAGTTGATATTTGTTTAATGTCATTGGTGACGTCACGTAAACTAAATCGGCCTCGCCTGTCTACAGCCCTTTCACAGCTATTTTACTTCCAACCTTGTTGCAATGACAATAAGTATCACTTTGATTTGGACAGTGTTGCAAAATCAGAAGTGAAATAATTGTGTAGGGACTGCACCGTTGAATGCGTTCAACCTGATGGATGAACAAGAATTTCTCGTTTTTATTTAGTAGTGCACTAAATACTGCCAAAATACTCACTCGAGTTTTACCGTAAATCATAATTCACCGAATAAATAATTTAAAAAATATAGTTTTAAAAAACAAAAAAAACACGCTTTAGTAGCAAATCGAACTAAAGATCAGAAAATAACTTTAATTTGAAACTCTAAAATAAAAATAAAGTTATAAAAGAAAATTAATGTCACTGTAAAAAAGCGTGGGGTGCTTTTTATCATATTTCTATACTAACTCTACGTTTACAAATAACTACTAATTATATATTTACAGGAATCAATATCGAGCACCCCACGCCTTTTTACAATAAAATTAATTTTATTTTCATAACTTTATTTTTATTTTAGAATTTTAAATATATAAGGTTTGTAATCAAGTTCTAAGCAATCGCGGCCACTTGAATGATGTGTTTTTGTCCTTAATTCTTAATCTAGTGCTATTGTACTGCTGGGGAGTTTGTTGCGCCACTTCTTCTTCCCAGCGAAAGCACTAGGAAGTGGTGAAGGGCGGGCGTGCCGGGGGACTGTCTTTTGTAATTTTGACGTTCAAAAAGCGCTGATTCTCAGCCTAGTTTGAATAAATGACTTTTTTTGGTCGAAGATGTCGTAGGCACAGCCGCCAACTATAAAATTAAACATCAAATTCAGGGAATTCAGGATTGCAAAGCACGAAGAAGTCCAATACCAATTACATCAAGTAAATGATTTTGATTTAGATCATCATCATCTGCCTAGCCTTCTCGCAACTATGTTGGGGTCGGCTGCCAGTCTAACCGTGTAGAGTACAACGTGCGACAAGGAACATCTTTCCAAAAAAATATCACACAAATGCGTGAATATAAAAAGAGAAAACAAAACAGAAGAGAAAAAGAAATAAAAAAGAGAAACAGAAATATAAGAAAAAAAGAAAAATATGGCTTAAACATCATTCTGTCAACTTGAAATGATTGGCTAAAACAGAACGATGTTGTCCAGCGCTGAAAGAATTCAGGTATTTGTGACGCAAGCGGGCCTAACTTGTCAATTTTTTATAAAGAACTTTACCACGCTCAGAATTTGAATTACAAAAACTAGCTTAAAGGTGCTTAGAATAAAGTTAGAACTCTTTTTGTAATGAGACTGAGTTGGTCTATTCCCTTACGTGTTGACAGTGGTTCTCAAAAACGCTTCCTTCTAAAGTGAAAAGGGGTCTTAAACGTACATTTTTGAAGAAAAATTATATTATTTATTTTGCAGGAAACAATAATTTCCGAGGTTTAAAAATACAGGAATAATCAAGGCGGCAAGAGGGATGGACTTCTACTTTTATTACCATACGGCCTCTGGCTGTTCCTGTATTTTTAAGAACGTTCGCATTCTTGGCCTTCAGATACTGATCTGAAAATTGCAAAAAACTCTAGTCTATAAAAAGAAAAATTAAAAATAAACATGAATCTTAGGGTCTACGATTTAAATAAAATATAGTGCATCAGAGTATCAGAATAGAAGCAAAGAGGGAAAATACGAAGAAAAAAATATGCTTAAAAACTAAAATGAACAACTTCAATACGTTAGGGCTTAAAAATAAAGTAAAAAAATGCACTAAAATACTGTGTGTCCATATTTCTATTAAATAGAATATTATTAAGATTGGAAGAAATATATATTTTGTTCTCTCGTATCGAGACGAACTATATGACAATAGCTAATGCCGTGGTAAGGATAAGGGTCAAATTAAATTAGCTAGCGAAACTCGGCAGACGTGATGGGTATCGATATTTAAACACGATAAAAAAAAAATTGATGTTCTTTTTTCTGCGTCAACAACCTCTGGTATTGTAGATACGTGAATTAATATCACTTTATCAAAACACTTATTACTGTGTTAACTTCACAGATGGGTTTATGTATTTAAACACGATAAAATAAAATAAAATACTGATTTTCTAAACTCATAGCTCACGTAACTACACTACTTGCGAACAAAAAAATCATCAAATATTCAGTTATATTATGTTTAGATATCGATATCCGTCACATCTGCGGGGTTTTGCTAGCTAATTTAAATTGAATTTGAATACAGCATCTATCAGAAAGCTGTGCTTATATTCAAGAGTGCGGTACTGACAGTCAAACTGAACAACTTTCTCCATGGGACCGACTTCGTAATCGCCAAGGAATAATCAGCCGTCCCATACATTTATGCTATACATTTGGGTCGAGTGGGTGTTGAAGTTTCGTATTGGACAGTTGATAATTTTCTCGTCACTACGATGTTGGTCCCATGGAGAATGTTCTTCAGTTTACTGTTCTGTATTACACCCTTGAATATGAGCACAGCTTTCTGATACTAAAAAAAAAAAACAAAAAAAGCGACGGCACAGTTGGCGCAGTGGTTAAGCTATTGACTGCTGCGCTGCGTGTCGCGGGTTCGATTCCCGCACGGAACAAATATTTGTATGACCTACAAGTACTTGTTCCGGGTTTGGCTGTTTGTGTATGTGAGTTTAAATGTTTGTTAACGCACTCACAATACAGGAGAAATTCCTAGTGTGGGGCAACGTTAACGTAAAAAATGATGCAAATATTAGCTAGGCAGCAAAGCAGCTGACTACCCAGGCTCCGCCCCACATACGTTTAAGAATACCCACTCCTAGAGGCTATTTTATAAGAACCACTGTCTATTTGTAAAATAAAATCTATATTCAAATTAAAATAATAATATCTTTATGTGCGTAAAAATACTCTAAACGGTGATCTTGCAGTGTGCGGGCGAATTCGCATTTGTGCGTTGCGGCCCGCAACGATAAACTGACGCATTTTTAGTTGGTACAACGCTAGCTAAATAAAATATGATTTGGTGGAAAGTTGCGTTGCGGGCAGCAACGAATAGAACCCGCAACTATTTCGTTGCGTAGTATATAAGTTGCGGGCCGCAACGATAAAGTGAGACATTTTATAGTTGGTACATCTTTAGCTAAATAAGTTTTCCTAGAAAGATGCGTAGCGGGCCGCAACGAATATTACCCGCAACTATTTCGTTGCGTAGTATTTAGTATTAAATTTTCACCCTCCCGTGTGGTTGTAAACACAAAATTTTAGTCCGCAGATAGTAATTATTATCTCAAAACGAAAATATTCCGTCAGCGTAAGAAATATGTGCGAATTTTAAATTATTTGCCATCTAACATCTAGCATCAGACCATGATTTTTCTGACGTCTTAGCACACTAAAAATTCTGACAAAGATTTTCTAATATCAAAAAATGAGACGTGTTGTCAGACTTTTTTTGAACTTTCTGACTTCTGGCAGACTATCTGCAAACTAAAGTATCGATATCTCTACAATATCATTTTCATAGTATATTATTGTCGAAGTTCAGTCACTTTTATAACAATGAAAGCTTAGTATGAAATCATTTGAGTTAACATCGCGCCTCTATGCCCCGAAAGGGAGAGCAGTGATGTATAGCACTCCCATATTTCAGCGGATATATTAAAGTTCGAGAAATTCTTTAACGTCTACGTAATAACAGTCTATAATACTAACACCATATTTCTTTTACCATTTGACTTCTGACAGCTCGCGTGACAGTATACAGGATGAGTGACAAAATTAAATTGTCAAATTAATTCACATACGCAATTGCTTTCATTTTTACCAACCAAGAGTAGTTTTATATTTCCCAATATCCCATTTATCTTTTATAAAAATTTTTGGTTTCACTCATTAAAAAAAAACCCTGTATAAACACAATTGCTTTCAACAGTCAAACTGAAAGCGATTGCGACTGTCACTGTCAAAGCAATCCGGCCACCCTAAACTATAGACTAGCTGTTGAAATGTACCGCGATATCTCTGAGAGTACTTTTGATATGATCGTAGGTGGCGAACGAGATGCCCACCGCGATGGGCCCCTTCACCCAGTTCATGCTGAGGCCCTTGTAGAAGCCACGCCAGCCTTCCGACCTGGAAAATCAAGATCAATAATCAGAGGGGCTCGTGGTTAAGTAAGACACATCGGTCATTGTTACTAAGCTTGCCGAAGTCGATTCGTGTATGGGTGACCATCCATTACATACCGAGTCTCCTTCTCGCTTCGAAAGGCACGTTATATGGTTCCGGCTGGCATTCATACATCTTTGACAGTTGTTACGGGTAGTCATAAGTCTGACAACCAGTCTTACCAACAGGTATCATGTTAGTAAGTGACTGGGTTGTGGAGGTCGGATAGGTCGTCGCTCCATGCAAAAATGTTATTTATTTATTTATTTATAAGCACAAAAGGTACAGACGCCAGCACATCAAGCTACCCGAAACTGTCAGATTTTTTCAATCAACTTTGAACCTTATGCTTTAGTGTTAAAGTTGAAAATCTATTAAAGAAATCTGACAGATTGTAGTAGCTTGATGTGCTGGCGTCTGTACAAAGCCGGACTTAATGCCTTATGCATTCTCTACCAGTCAACCAAGGGTGGTGAAGAGATCAGATGGCAGGTGCCACCTGCATTCGGTTAGACTGAAAGCCGACCCCGACATAGTTGGGAAAAGGCAGGCAGATGATGACTATTCTCAATATATGGCCTGTTGGTCTAGTGGTCAGTGGCTCTGATTACTATACGCAAGTTCGTGGGTTCGATTCCCACCCAGGACAAAAGTTTGTGTGATGAGCACGATCATTTGTTCTTTGTCTGTGTGTAATTTATCTATAACTAGCGACCCGCCCCGGCTTCGCACGGGTGCAATGGAGAAACTGATAATTTTAGAGCCACTATTTCACGTAAAAAGTATAGGATAAAAAATGGTTATTGTGGGTTATCCCTAAGAGATAGACATATACAATTGCGGATTTTTTTGTAGACCTTTTTAAGGTGTAGGTACAATACTGTAGTACATTATTTTGATCTGTCTCGACGGGTTCAGCCAGCGTTTACAATGTAAGCGCAAAAAAATGTGTTTATTTATGACATCACATTAGAAACCTCTAAAATTATCAGTGTTTCTCTACTATAGTATGCATGTATTATACATATAAACCTTCCTTTTGAATCATTATATCTATTAAAAAAAACCGCATCAAAATCCGTTGCGGAGTTTTAAAGATCTAAGCATATATAGGGACAGACAGACAGGGAAGCGACTTTGTTTTATACTATGTAGTGATATGTATGTATTTAGAAATATATGTATATGTATTTTTATCAGTTGTCTAGTACTCATAGCAGAAGCTCTGCTTAGTTTGGGACTAGATGGCTTGGGGGAACGTTGTGGAATATTATTATTATTAATATACTCACTTATAGACTAGAGCGAGGGTGTCGGCGATGCTGGCGTAGGGGTAGGAGCCGTCGGCGCGGCGCCGCGCGGTCTGCATGCGGCGCCGCACGATGTCCAGCGGGTACGACGCCGACTGCGCCAGCGCGCCCGCCGCGCCGCCCAGCAACACGTTCACCATGGTTCCTTGCGGCTTGCCGAAGTACTCTGGAAGAGGACATTGATGACATACACGTGATTTCAGAAATAATAGCCTCCCGACCACTTTGCGGTCACGGTGACATATCTCAACGGAGATTAGCCAGGTACGCAGGAGATATTACACGGAGAGAAAATTCTTAGAAAAATTACTGTGCTCGTCACTGTAAAGTGAGTGCAAGTGACATCTACAGAAAATTTTCTAAGTGAGATTGGGAAAAATTCACTATTTGTTCAATACATTTTACTGAACAGCATAAGGATTTTTACTGTGCTAGCATGGTAATTTTTCCATTACCACTCAAATGCACTCAAATTATGACACAGCACAGTAATTTTTCTAAGATTTTTCTCTCCGTGTACAGTGCACAAGTGTGTGCGTAAACAGGTGCACTCTCTGTTCCTTTACTGTCATAGTCTGATGATCTTTGACATTGTCTCAACTACTTCAAATAATAAAAATATCAACGTAACAAATTATTAATGCGAAATTATAGCTTTCTAGTACTAAGAGTCTCTGAGCTAAGCTACGGACAGCCGACGAAGAACAGACGGACATGACGAAACTATACGGGTTCCTTATTAACTACGGAACCCTAAAAATCAATCAATAAAATATATTTTCTCAACTATTTCAAACAATAAAAAAAAATATCAGCGGCCGTTGACCCCAAAAAAAACCATCGAAACTTTTTGATTTTTAGTGATTTAGTAGTTTTTGTTTAAGTGTCAATACCCATCATGACTGCAAAGTTCCACTAGCTAATTTAATTTTGCCCTGTAAAAAAACTAAGTACACGAAGTGAACAAGAAGTACAAGGAACAAGAAGTGAAATAAAAGTCAGCACTTACCGAAGTACTTCTGTTTGAGCGTGTCGTAAGTGAAGAAGGAAACGCCGGCGTAAGGGATCACGCCCAGCACCGTCGCAGAGTAACCCCTGGAAGAAACAATCATCTAAATCAGTCAAACTCATCGACATGTGCACCCTGCCCGTCTTAGGGTGCGTTTCCACAGAAGCGGGGCTGTGCGGAGCGGAGTGGAGCGGAGCGGAGACGTGTAGGAATCGTCCAATCACAGACGAGACGAGTGACGCAATGAGGATTTCAACCATTGTGATTAGTCGATTCCTGCACTGCTCCGCTTCGCCCAGCTCCGCTTCTGTGGAAACGCACCCTTATCCTCATCATCATCAGCCCACAGCAGTCTACTGCTAGACATAGGCCTCTCCAATCGCACGCCATTTAGTTCGATTTTCGGCAACTCCAACCCATCTCCCCATCCAGTTACTACCTGCCACCCTGCGAAGAAGCTCGCTACACCTGGCCTGAGTTTGCTGATTCGCGGTCTCCACTCAAGAAGACGTCTACCCAAACTCGGCTCTTCGGCACATTACCACTTCAGCTTGCTTATTCTATTAGCTGTGTCGACCACTTTGGTTGGCAAAGATCGTCACGCACTGGGCGCCTGAGGGAGGACATCGCCGTCGAAGTAGACCACGGCGAGGTGGTGTGACGATCTGACAAGGTTTGCAGGGCCAACATGGCCAGAGATCGCACAAGACAGGGAGGTTTAGAAGGGAAATGGGGGGTCCCAGCAGTGGGACACAATACAGGCTAGCAAAAAAAAAACCACAACCCAGTTACTGAGTAACACGATACCCCTTGGTAAGACTGGATTTTTGGGTTTCTGACCACCCGTAGCGACTGTCAGAGATCTACGAATGACAGCCGGGACCAACGGCTTAACGTGCTTTCCGAGGCGCGGAGTGGAGATAACAATACATAGATTTCGATACTCCGCATTGCGCATTAGTTTAACTAGTTAGTCAATTTAACCCTTTACTGCATGATATATTAAATATGATATCTATACTAATATTATAAAGAGGTAACATTTGTTTGTAAGTTTGTATGTAGGGGGTAATCTCCGGAAGTAATGAACCAATTTTAAAAATTCTTTCACTGGTAGAAAGCTACATTATTCGTGAGTGCTATAAATATAGGTATAGGCTATAAATTATAAAGATATCATGCATATTAGCCGAACTATCTCAATTTCTGTCTAGCCAGGCGGAAAAAAATAGCTCTTACAACAGAGTTATTTGGATGCGCTGCCTTAACAGTTGTAAATAATTGAAAACAATGTATGGCAACCTGGTCCGCTTTGAATAGCTCTACAAAAAAGTCCGCGATACCATATTTCTATCTTTTATATTTTAGCAGATATAGTAGCTATTATGTGTTAAAAAAAGTATTTTTCGACGTACTTACCTTTGGACGATTTTTTAAACAACAAAATATTAAACCTTATCGAAAAATATATTATTATGATCACAAGAACATCATAGTGATACGATTTGCCCAAAACAGTATGTCAATTGGTTAAATACTTTCGAAGATAATATAAAATTACTAAATCGCAACATGCCGCCGCGCCGTCCATTCACGAACCGCATTAGAACATGCTTTGTACGGACGTTTTATCCATTTACCCATAGATGGCGTTGTGTAATTACGTCATTTTTCTGAATCGCGGTGTTAAGATTTTCCGCGGATTAATGACCCTCTCCAGTTATTATTTTACTTTCGTCGTTAGGTGGTTGAATTGTGCGTAGTTGATTGGATGTTATTGGTCTTTAAAATTGTTTTGGTTGCTCGGTTTCTTTTCTTAAAACACAAATACTACTTCGTTTCGTTTTCTCATTCTTCTAGTTCGAAGCTGTAGTATTTCTGTTTTTGGGATATCGGACAATTTCGTTTCGGTGATTGTTTATCATGCCTAAAAGGAAGTCACAACTTTCCCGTCAGACATCCCAGACAAGAGCAGCTCGAGTACGCCGTACGGAAGAGTCTGCTCTTGAAAATCATCAGCGCCTCTCGAGGAATAGAGAACATATTTCGCAAGAACGCGCTGGGGAATCTAGCTCCGAGCGTTCACAGCGGCTTGCTAACCAAAGCTGGAGAACATCACAGGTCCGTGCTCGGGAATCTAGCGCTGAACGCGCGCAGCGTCTCAGTGATTTAAGGCAGCATGTCTCTGCAACAAGGGATAGGGAGTCTAGCGCTGAGCGCTCGCAGCGGCTCGCTAGCCAAACTGTGAGAACATCGCAGTCCCGTGCTCGGGAAACTAGCGCTGAACGTGCGCAGCGTCTCAGTGATTTAAGGCGGCATGTCTCTGCAACAAGGGATAGGGAGTCTAGCGCTGAGCGCTCGCAGAGGCTCGCTAGCCAAAGCACGAGAACATCGCAGGCCCGTGCTCGGGAATCTAGCGCTGAACGTGCGCAGCGTCTCAGGGATTTAAGGCAGCATGTCTCTGCAACAAGGGATAGGGAGTCTAGCGCTGAGCGCTCGCAGAGGCTCACTAGCCAAAGCGCGAGAACATCGCAGGCCCGTGCTCGGGAATCTAGCGCTGAACATGCGCTGCGCCTAGCAACAGAAAGACAGCGCGCAGTTACAGTCAGAGCACGTAATCGGAATTTAGCTCATGGACATAGATCAGCTTTCAATTACGATGCCAATGTAGATTATGCTCAGCAAAACACTGTAAAAATAGGCAAAATGAATAAAACATGTCCTAAGTGTTCTGCAAATAAATGGAGTGATGAACCAAATGGTATGTGTTGTGCTGCAGGAAAAGTGGTTATCTCTGATAATCAAGAACCACCACAACCAATAAAAAGACGTCGTTCGGTGCTAAAGAAATTCGTGAAGGAAATTTTATGCCTACTTTTAAAATAGAGGGTCAGATTTATCATTTAATTGGTAGTTTGCTTCCTACAACAGGTCAAAGCCCGAAATTTTTACAGATATATTTCATTTCTGATACGGATCAACTTTCTTTGCGATCAAACATGGCTCCCACTTTAAAAACCGATTTGATCATTGAGTTACAGACCGTATTAAATAGCCATAACGAATACATACGCAGTTTCAAATACAATTTAGAAAGCAACTCTTCCTTCGACAATTTAAAACGGAACAAACACCTGCACGTATGGCGATTGCATCCGGACACCACTCTGGAAGCCGTAACTGATCATGTGAAAAGTATATGTGGCCCTGATTCAGTTATTAAGGTAGATAAAATCAAGCATAAAACGGAGCGAGATTACTCGTCGTTTATCATTGGAGTATCTGAACACTGTTTTGGTAAATTAAATCAAGCGGAAATCTGACCGATGAACGCAGGATTTAATGAGTGGATTTGGTTTCGCAAGTCAACAAAAAGAACGCCAAATGAATAGTATTGATATATACTATCAAAACGTACGTGGTCTTCGGACAAAGCTGGACGAGTTCAGAAATAGCATTGACTCTTTGAATTTCGACGTATATGCAATCACGGAATCGGGTTGCAATGATTCCATTGAAGATCTCGAAATTATCCCACCTGGGTATCAAATACTGCGTTGTGATCGAGCGGATGGTCGAAAACAGGGAGGCGCGTTTTTAGTGGCCACACACCGGTTCGACCTGCGACAAGTACATATTACGGACGTTTCGATAAACCGCTGCGTTTTTGAAATGGTTTGTGCGACAGTACACTTAAATAACAGATTTTTGTTTTTGTGTTCGGTAATTTATATTCCGCCCGGTAGTTCAGAGAACGACTACATGATTTTGTTTAGTATAATAGAAAATCTGTGCGCTAGATATAAGGAAATTGTTGTGATAGGGGATTTTAATTTACATTCGTGTCCTTTGAATGTAACTAATTATTATGAATGTTTCGTGTCATTTTGCGAATTCACTCAAAGTAATAATGTGCCCAATTGTTTAAACAGGCAGCTGGATTTGGTTTTAAGTTCTGGTTTTCACGGTGAGGTGTCGGTGGTAGCGGTGGACGAGCCGCTCGTGCCGGTCGACGGGTATCACCCGCCGCTCGCGGTCCGCGTGCCGCTAGCGAACGCGTTTGTCCCCGCCGCCACCGTCGCTGACCCCGCTGATTGCCCCGCTGGCGCGCCCGGTTCGTGTGCACGTAATATAAGACCGCAGTGGAACTTCCACAAAGCGGATTATCAATTGCTGTATTCAAAGTTAGGGTCGGTAGATTGGAGAAGCATGTATGAGATGAGCGATTTGAATGCAATTTTGGATTTATTTTACAATACTCTTAATAACATTTTGGATGACTGTGTTCCCAGGAAAAAACCTACTCCAAATTCGCAGTACATTTATCCAGAATGGTACTCGAGTGAAATAAAAAAAGACTTAAGAACTAAATCTAGACTTCACAAGAAATTTAAAACAACTAAACTTAGTAGGGATTATGAAGAATATTCTAAATGCAGAGCGCTTATTAAAACTTCTATAGAAACTGCTCACAAACTGCATCAACATAAAATCCAGTGTCAGTTTGCTAAAGATCCTAGGTCATTCTGGCAATACATGCGATCAAAGAAAAGTGCGGTAAACAAGAAAACTATTAAAAAAGATGGTGAGCATTTATCGGATGACGAATGTGCTAAACAGTTCGCGAACTTTTTTAAATCAATATACAGCGATCAGCCACCGCGGTTAGACGCTCAAGCGGCGGCGGCGGCGGGAGCGGCGAGCGGTGCGCGGGTGCATCTTGACGCACTTAGTCTGGAGGACGTCAGATGTGCACTCGAGCGCCTGAAACCGAAGCGTTCAGCGGGCCCGGACGGTATACCGGCATTTCTTTTTAGAGATTGTGGTAGGGTGCTTGCAGAACCACTACTTTATATTTTTAATAAGTGTCTTCAGTCGATGACGTTTCCCACTCAATGGAAGGTCACGCGGGTCATTCCTGTACCCAAAGGGAAGGCGGTATCGGACATAACAGGTTATAGACCGGTGGCCGTGCTGTCGACGCCAGCCAAGGTGTTCGAGTCTGCTATACAGCGATGCATGCAGGAGCAAGTGCGCGGACAACTGGCTGACGCGCAGCACGGGTTCCGGCCGGCGCGCAGCACTGCAACCAATCTGCTGAACTTTATGGCGCAGGTGGTGCCGGCGGTAGATGCTGGTGGGCAGGTTGATGTTGCATATTTTGATTTTAAAAAAGCTTTCGACACCGTAGACAATGACATCTTGTTAACGAAGCTCGCAGAAGTCGGCTGCACACCACATCTATTGCACTTCTTCGCCAGCTATATGCAGGATAGACAGCAGTACGTAGATTATAATGGGTATGAATCTGACCCATATTACACCTGGTCCGGTGTGAGTCAAGGTAGCAATTTGGGGCCTCTCGAATTCATCATAATGATCAACGATTTGCCGAAAGTCGTCAAACATGGCATCTGCTTATTATTTGCGGATGACCTTAAGTTGCTGCTCGAGGTTAATGGTAAATCAGATTGTGAACGTTTGCAGGAGGATATAGATAGGGTAGTGGAATGGAGTCAGGACAACAAGCTTTTCTTCAACGTTTTAAAGTGCTCGGTAATGAGCTTTACGCGCGCGCGTGCCCCTTTAGTACACGAGTACGTAGTGGGTGCCGCGCCTCTGCAACGAGACTCTGAGGTGCGGGATTTGGGGGTTACTGTCACTCCTGAACTGTCGTTTCGCGAGCACATTACGAGGATCTGTAAAACGGCGTTTAGAAACTTGGGATTTGTTCTGAGGCAGACAATGCACTTCAGTAACATCGCTTCAGTCAGGGTCCTGTATGACGCACTGGTTAGGAGTCATCTAGAACATAGTGCTGTCATATGGGCTCCACATGAGGCCAAGTACTCGGTAATGCTGGAGCGCGTACAGAACAAGTTCACGCGCTACTTGTACAAAAAGCTATATGGGGTATATCCGTTTTACCCGTTGATGTACCCCACTCTGTTTGTGCTCGGTATGGTCGGGTACAACCAACTGAGGGTGCGACGGGATTTCACGCTTGTTTCGTACTTGGTTAGGCTACTTCGTGGCATTGAGCATAACCCAGGAGTGCTGCAGCGCCTGAGTTTATGTGTACCGGACCGCTATGTGCGGAGGTGGCGCCGCCCGCCGCTACTGGCCGTGCCGGTTGCCAGGACCAACCTGCTAGCGAAAACACCATTGACCCGCGCAATTCGGGTTATTAACGATCTGCACGTCAAGATCGATGTTTTTACGTGCTATTTGAGTGAATTCGCAAAAATACTGTTGTTTATTTTATGTTACACTGTAGATTAGGCTAAGCTAAGATTATTATTAGATGTTATTATAAGTTTTACTAGTTTTATATATTTTTAATTATTTTTTTTTTTTCTTTTCATAGTTTTTATATTGTAAAAAATTAATTTTAAGACCGCGCTATCGCATTAGGGATACCTGTAATGATAGTTGTAAGGGAGATTTAACTAAATAAATAAATAAATAAAATTAATAATTCACGCCGATCGCACACCACAAAATCAATATCGAGGAAGATACAACTCCCCTACAACAAACGAAGTTGCCGTCCTGTTAGTAGATGAAGACAAGGGACCCAGAGATATAATACTGCATTGTAAAGATGGTCAGTTAAAAAGAGTGTCCGAATTGCATCGCGCTTACGATCCCTTGCAGTATCCTTTGATGTTTGTGAAAGGAGAAGATGGCTATTATCTGACTATACAGCAACAAGGTTCTGCACAAAACAAAACAGTTTCCTGTATACAGTTCTATGCATACAGACTAATGGTCAAAGATAACCGTTTCAATACTTTACATCATTACCGAGATTTATTCAGTCAATACTGCGTTGACATGATGGCTAAAATGATATCGGAAAGATTAAATTTTATATCCCGAAACCAACAAAAGTTAAGAGCTGACGATTATATACATTTAAGAGATGCTTTAAATAGAGATGCTAATGTAAATGCTGCAAATATTGGTCAACACGTTATCTTGCCCTCATCTTTCACGGGATCGCCGCGATACATGCATGAAAAAACGCAAGACGCCATGACATACGTGCGAAATTACGGGAGGCCTGACTTATTTGTTACCTTCACTTGCAACCCCGAGTGGGAAGAAATAAAGCAAGAACTTTTTTCTGGACAACGATCTTTCGACCGACATGACATTATATCGAGGGTCTTCCATTTAAAAATGAAGAAACTTATTAAACTATTTATAAAAGAAGAAATTTTCGGAAAAGTCAAATGCCATATGGCCAGTGTCGAGTGGCAAAAACGGGGCTTACCGCACTGTCACATGTTGTTTTGGCTTGAAAATAAAATACAACCTGACGAAATTGACAAGATTATAGTTGCTGAGCTACCCAATAAAGATAATGATCCGGCATTGTTTGACATTGTGACCAAGAACATGGTACACGGGCCATGTGGGGAACAAAATCTAACATCACCGTGTATGAAAAATGGCATATGTTCAAAAAAATATCCACGCCGCTTTGTCACTTATACCCAAACCGGGGAAGATGGGTATCCTGTTTATCGACGCCGAGACGTTAATAACGGCGGTCAGGTAGCTACTATGAGTATTCGTGGAAGGACTGTTACTATAGACAACACATGGATCGTCCCGTACTCTCCAATTCTCTGTCGAACTTTTAACGCCCACATAAACGTGGAGTACTGTCATTCTGTTCAAGTTATAAAATACATTTGTAAGTATATAAACAAAGGGTCGGATCAGGCAACGTTTGGTGTAAAAAATGCTCATGATGAAGTCGAAAATTATTTAAACGGCCGGTACATAAGTACATCGGAAGCGGTATGGAGATTGTTGGAATTTCCAATACATGACAGACACCCTACTGTAGTGCAGTTAGCTGTACATTTAGAAAACGGCCAAAGAGTATACTTTTCACCAGACAATGTGCAAAGAATAGTGGAATATCCACCAAAAACAACTTTGACCGCATTCTTTGACTTGTGCAATTCCGACAACTTCGCAAAAACATTACTTTACCACGAAGTTCCCCACTATTATACTTGGGCTAATAACAAATTTTCCCGAAGAAAACGCGGAGAAGATGTCGCTGGCCATCCCGGAATAAAAAAAGATCCTGCTTTGGGAAGAGTATACAGTGTCCATCCTTCTCAGTCAGAGTGTTTCTATCTTAGAGTTTTGCTTCACCACGTACGTGGTCCCACCTCATTCCGGGACTTAAAAACTGTGAACGGAGTTGTCAAAGAAACATACCAAGCTGCTTGCCGTGAGAGAGGTTTGTTAGAAAACGATAACCAATGGGAAAACACTTTGAGAGAAGCCTCGATTTCTCAATGTCCTTTGAAGCTGAGGGAGTTGTTTGTGGTGATATTATTATTTTGTTACCCATCTGAACCACTCAAATTGTGGGAAAACTTCAAAGACGATTTATGTGACGACATAAGATATAGAATACGACAGCAAAATCAGGACTTCACTTTACACTATAATGATGACATCTACAATTTAGGTCTATTACAAATAGAAAATAAATTATTAAAACTTAATGAGAAAACCTTAAGTGATTTTGGTTTACCTTCTCCAATTCGGCCACATAACAATGCATCGGATATAATACTGACACGTTCGTACGACAACAATGAGTTGTCAGTTTTTATTAATGAAAATTTACCGAAATTAGTTAGAGACCAAAGACAAGCTTTTGATGCTATTATTGACAGTGTGATAAATAACAGGGGTAAAATATTTTTTCTAGATGCCCCAGGAGGCACTGGGAAAACGTTCCTCGCAAATTTGGTATTGGCAAAAGTCAGACAATCCGGGAAAAATGGGCTAGCTGTTGCCTCTTCAGGGATTGCCGCAACTCTATTAAATGATGGGAAAACAGCACACTCCACCTTTAAGCTACCACTGACAGTATCATTGGAACAACAGTCAGTATGCTCCATACGTAAAAATGGACCGCTCGGGAAACTGTTACAAGAGACATCTTTAATTATTTGGGACGAATGTACCATGAGTCATAGAGCTCATGTTGAAGCAGTAAACCGAACGCTCAAAGACCTCAGAAACTCAGATGCTGTTATGGGTGGTGTTACTTTTGTTTTTGCGGGTGATTTTCGGCAAACACTGCCTGTAATAACAAAAGGAACACGCGCCGATGTTATCAGGGCATGCTTAAAATCATCTTGCTTATGGAGTTTCGTTGAAACTCTCAATTTACGAACAAACATGAGAGCTCATTTGAGCGACAACTACGATAACGTCTTTCCGCATCAACTACTAAATCTTGTAGAAGGAAAAATTAGCTGTCCTAGCACCAACAGTACTAGCGATGACATTAAACTTGACGATAGATTAGGTCACATATTACATAGGTTAGAAGATCTGATAGACGCTATTTATCCCGATCTTGAAAATTTATTGGAAAGAGATTATCATTGGCTTTGTTCCAGGGCAATAGTGTCTCCTAGAAACGATACAGTGAATGAGATAAATAAACTGATTTTAGAGAAAATTCCCGGTCAAGTCAAACACTATAAGTCCATTGATACGGTGTGTAATATTGAGGATACAGTGCACTATCCTCAAGAGTTTTTAAATTCTTTGAGCCCTTCTGGGTTACCTCCTCATGACCTTATGTTAAAAGTTGGCATTCCTATCATGCTATTAAGAAACTTGAGTCCCCACAACATGTGTAATGGGACAAGGCTGCTTATAAAAGAGTTGCGGGAGAATATAATCGTGGCGACCATTCTCACAGGGCCAGCAGTGGGACAACTGGCTTATATTCCGCGGATACCCATGATTCCGACGGATTTACCCATACCATTTAAAAGGCTACAGTATCCCGTCAAAATCTCTTTTGCCCTCACTATAAATAAGTCCCAGGGTCAAACATTCTCTCTGGTGGGCATTGACCTGAGAAAGCAGTGTTTTTCCCATGGACAATTATACGTTGGCTTATCTCGCGTTGGAACTCCTGAAAGACAATATATTTTGGTACCAAATAATAGCATTACATCTAATATAGTATACAGAGAAGTTTTAAATAATTAAATTTAACATAATTTATTAAATCATAATCATTTCATTCACTCATTTGAAATTCGGTAATATAGCCAAAGTGGCATGCAAATACATACATACATACAACATACATACATACATATGCAATAAAAACAAAACCCTTCTTTAGGCAGTCAGGAAATAAATCATAGCACTCAGTACTAACCGAACCACACTCATAATTTCATCACAAGTTAAAATGTTTACCGCCCAACGAAGTGGGCACGGGTCAGCTAGTATTAAATAAGTGACATTTTTTTTTTTAAGTTAATATCTTTATTAAAGCTTCAGAATTAATTATATTGTTTTTTTTTATTTATTTATTTTTATGTCCAAGTAGTATGTGATGATAGACACAATAGTTGTGTTTTATTATTGCTAATGATATGAAAAACAAACCCCATTAGGATTTATACGCTAGTTTTTTTTTTTTAGAGTAAATAAACTGTAAACATGTCAAACCATATAATTATGGTTTCCTATGCGGTAAAGGGTTAAAATAAGCCTGCATATATGATTACCTGTAAATGACCTGAGAGGCTTGTGGCTAAATGATAACAGCAGCACGGGTCGATCGATCAGGTTAAGCTACGCTTGCCGGGGTTGGTCCGTGGATGGGTGACCCTCTTCACATACCAAGACCCCCTCCGTGCCTCGGAAAGCACGTTAAACCGTTGGTCCCAGCTGTCATTCGTGGATCTTTGACAGACGTTACGAGTCGTCAGTAGCCCGAAAGTCTGACAACCCGTCTGACAACCAGTCTTACCAAGGAATATCGTATTACCCAGTAACTGGGTTGTGGCGATCAGATAGGCAGTCGCTCCATGTAAAATACTGGTATTCAGGAGCATCCGGTTAGACTGGAAGCCGACCCAAACATAGTTGGGAAAAAGTTAGCAGATGGTGATATGATTACCTGTACAACGTGCGCGGCCCCTCATTCTTGGCCACCCTCACGAACACAGCCCGCAGCGTGCTGTACTCGCTGGCGTTGGTGACAGCCATGCGCGCACGCGCAACGTCCAGCGGGTACGTGGCCGACTGTGACGTCACACCGGCGAGAGAGCCGGCTACCAAGTGGAGGAAGGGGCTGGCTCTGGAACAAGGGAGATAGCCTTTTACTATACTTTCTTGGAAGACTCGGGACCCGAAAGGCTCATATCCCGGAACTCTGGTACCGAAAGACTCTTATCCCGGAAGAGTCGGGTCCCGAAAGGTTCTTATCCTGGAAGACTGGGGTAACGAAAGGCTCTTATCCCGGAAGACTCGGGTCCCAAAAGGTTCATATCCCGGATAACGCTGGTCCCGCAAGGATCTCATCCCGGAAGCCGCTAGCCCCGAATGGTTCTTATCGCAGAAGACATCGATCCCGAGAGACTCGGAGCCCAGAAGCTTCCGGTGGAACTGTTCATACTTTCCTGTATATAATGCAGCGCAGGTTTTACTTGGTGACTTACTTGGCACTCTGCGGCGTGTCAACTCCTAGTGCCTTCTTCCACTGCTCGTGCGCCGTGAACTGTATGGCGGCGTACGGCACTATGCGGGCCATGGTCGCGCTGTTGCCGCGCCACAGTGCGACCAGGCCCTCGGTGCGGGCGCTGTGGAGCAGGAAGTCGACGGCAGCACGCCATGAGTAGGGGGTTTGGCTGTGGAGGAACGGAAGTAGATGTTATAATGTACGAGTATGTTGCACAAGACTGGGTTAGTAAAACATAAACGAAAAAAATCTTTCAAATAACCTTCCCGGGTGCCACCTTCTGGCTCCATCATCAGACCCTGGATATCATCTAGGACCAGGAGTCCCTTTCAAGACGAATCAAACGAGCCCAAACTCGACGCGTCATTTTATTACAGAGTTCCTATGGCCACCTTCCGGTTCCATCACCAGATCAATTCTATGTAATAACAATATTGCATTGTCATTCAATTTACACATGCATGCACAATTCCAGCTCGATCAGCAACCGGGAAGTGGGTCAAATTGATAGGATGTCTAAGGCATGGGACATCTACCAACGAAGACATGTGACATCTACCGCGCCGCACTGGACCCGTGTGGTGGATTACAGCGCACTCCCTCTCTCCGAGAGATAATACTTATGCTCCTTATTACTCAAAACTGAGATTTCTTATGAGCCTCGTAGGCATTTAATATTTCTAAATTGCCGTCACATTTCATCTGATTGCCATTAATTTATACTTTTACTTTCCGGTACTTTTAAATGTCAAAATCGGTATACTCACGAGATCTGAAAGTTGATCTTAGTCCTGTCGAGAGGGGCGATGGCAGTCTTGGCGAGGGCGCCGGCCGTGGCGCCGGCTATGAGCGACGTGACAACAGTGGCGCCGCCGCCCAGGCGGGAGTGGTCCAGTGGCGCCCCGTGAGCGGGGTGCTCTGCGACAGATGTAATATAACACATAACAACTGTAATCCTCAGAGGAGTTATGTTTAAGTCCAATAGGGGCGAGCCTATTGCTGTCCCTGATGGAAAATCCCAAATGGTGGTGATGTTGCGTGGTGGTGTGGTGTCATGGTCTGGTGTGTGGTGTGAACTAGTGTGGTGATGAATGTGTAGTGGTGGTTTGCTGGGTGGTCGTGGTGTGTAGGGTGGTGGTGGTTTGTGGTTGGTGGTATATGGTGTGGTGGTGTGTGGTGTGGTGATGGTATGAGGTGTGGTGGTGGTGTGGGGTGTGTAGACGGTGGTGTGCTAGGTAGTCGCGGTATGCGGTGTGGTGGTGGTATGTGGTTTAGTGTGTGGTATATTGTGTGAACTAGTGTGGTGGTGTCGTGTGGTGGTTTGCTGGGTGGTAGTGATGTGATGTGTGGGTGGTGGTTTGCTGAGTGGTCATGGTGTGTGGGGTGGTATGTGGTGGTAGGTATATTGTGTGTGGTGTGGTGGTGTGCTAGGTAGTCGTGGTATGGGTGGTGGTGGTGGTATGTGGTGCGGTGTCATGGTGTAGTATGTGGTGTATCGTGTGAACTAGTGTGGTGGTATTGTGTGGTGTGGTGGTGTGCTAGGTAGTCGTGGTATGCGGGGTGGTGGTGGTATGTGGTGCGGTGTCATGGTGTAGTATGTGGTGTATCGTGTGAACTAGTGTGGTGGTATTGTGTGGTGTGGTGGAGTGTGGTGTGGAGTGTGGTGTGGAGTGTGGTGTGCGTGTGGTGTGCGTGTGGTGTGCGAATGGAATATTACACATTTATCTATCTCTGTGCACGCTTTCGGGGTATGGATGTATGATGTTATGTTAATTTCACTCTCATAACACAATCATTTGAGAAGAATGTCCTACATACTGCTATTGTATAGCACCGATTGATATCTCTGATAGCAAGTAATAGCAGTTATTTATCAATTTACTCTTATCTGCAATAGTGACGGCCAGAGATGCGTAGTGATGTGATAGAGGTATATTTTATCGGAAAAGTTCGGATATTGCAAGCTTCGTCAAATTAAAAATACCTGAGTTATGCAAAAAAAAAAAAAAGACAGAGGAGTATGTAAGGATCTCGTGGCTGAATAATAACAGCCGCACGGGTCGATCGATGGTTAAGCTACGCTTGCCGCGGTCGATTCGTGGATGGGTAACCATCCATTACATATTAAAACCCCTCCGTGTCTCGAAAAAGCACGTTAAGCCGTTGGTCCCGACAGTCATTACAGGTACTTAGAAGACCAAAAGTCTGACAACCAGTCTTATCAAGGGTATCGTGTTACTCAGCAACTGGGTTGTGGAGATCAGATAAGCATTCGCCCCAAGTAAAATACTGGTATTCAGCTGCATCCGGTTAGATTTCAAGCCGACCCACGCTGGTTCGTGTAGAACAAACTAGCTGGACAAAAACAACTCTTCAATTCCTAGTAGTTAATTACTAATATGAACTCATTAGCCCTATACATTAAGGAATACACATATTCATTTTCGTAACTACCCTCAATAGGACCGTCATTACGGTAAGCATTTAAAGAATTGATAATTCAAAGTGCATTCATTTGCATTTTTACACCCATTGATAACATTATCTAAGTAACTAAAAGAAATTTGTAATAGTGTTTTTGTGATGGATTGTGTACATAAGGGTAAGTAGTTTTGTTTTAATTCATTTTTATCACAGGAACTTCATTCTATAATTTCTTTAAATTAGATAAGATAAAAGTGGACTTTTTCACGCATATTTTTTAATTTAATGGTCAATAAATTACATGTCCACTCTGTAGAATCAATTTTATATGATTCTCACAAGGATCTAGCAGTAATTAGTTAAAAAAATATATCGAATTATTTGCACAACAATTTTTTTTTCATTAAACAGTTTTCACCGTCTCAAAAATGGATTTTTTCGAAGAATGGCTAAAACACCCAAAGGAAACGCGGAATGATGAGCTGTTTCGGTTTATATCTTTGAGACATGATTTTGATGGTGTTACGGAGCAGTCCCTGAGAGACGTCAAGGTCATCATCTCAAAATATTCGTCAAAATTAGCTGAAAAGTGGAGCAGCTGTGGAAGAAATTGAGAGCGGTTCCTAGAGAAGAATTCGACGTGGCTGAAGGGAGTTGACATGTCTTTCTATGTGTCCGTTTATTTATGTATGCCAAGTACATCTACAGAACCGGGACCTGGAAGACCCTCTAAAGAGTTTGATGATTCCAGTCTCAAAACGAAAAGACGACGCGTAGATGACCTCTTACAGTCCAGGAGTGCTAGTGAATTAATTTACGCTGCTGAGGTATCAGCTCGTATGTCGGGTTGTAGAAGTGTAGCGCGTCAAATCAAAGATGTAACTGGTGACCCTTCAATAGACCATAATGACAGTGAAATAAGTGCCCCCAGGTGTTTGACAAGCGAGGAAGCTTTAGCATACTATGTTGATATTAAGTCAAGTAGCCATAGCTATAAGCAGACTCGGAAGTGGAGCATCAAAGCCGGACATAAGGTATTTCCGTCATTATACAGTGTTAGAAAGGCAAAAATAACTTGCTATCCTTCAGAAGAACAGATTACTGTTAACGAAACGCGTGCTGAAATCAAAGTTCAGGCAATTCTTGATAAAACTGCGGAACGTTTAATTTCAGCGCAACAAGAAGTTGTCAGTAGTCTGTTACCTTGCACATCATTCACATTACCTTGCACATCAAACAAAAATTCACCAACTGTGATGACAGTGATGAGTTTTTGTTTGTATTTTCATTCGTTCCCCTTCAATTACGAGACGAAAAAGGTAATATTGTGTGGCAGAATCCTCGGCCCTCCTCTACAATGTATTGTCGCCCAATAAAGTTTATCTTTTCTAAGGAAACCAAAGATTTTACCATAACCGAAACCAATAAGATTTTAAAAGAGATAAATGCTTTATTGCCGACAACAAGCACGGTGATGGAGGCAGAGGTATCTGTCACACATCTAATGCTTTTTTTTTAGAAATAGAAATAGAAATCATTTATTTGCCAATAATGTAGGTAACCAATATGGTGTTACTTTATGGAGAGTCCCGATACATTTTGCCTTACGGCATGCAAAATTATTTAATTAATTTAATCATTGCTTAATTGCTACATTAACATTTAAATAACATTACTATACAATGGAGACGACATAATGACTTAGAATTAAATCTAACATTTTTCGCTTAGTTATAGCATAAAATAATCATCATTAATAGTAATTAGTCATTTTTTATTTTTTATATTTTTTAATGACATTGTATTAAAAAATATAATAAATAAAAAATTATACTATTATTGATAAAACTAGTAATAAAAAATAAAAATAAAATGTTACCACACATACAACGTGTAACGTTAAATGCGCAAACCCTCAGAAACCCCAACTGATTTTTAATTCAATTGACCTATTTCAGAGAGAAAATAAGTCACTAAAAAAATTGTTAAGGTTTTATGTGCTGTTTTAGTTTTACTGGCCATTCTGATCGTTTCTTGCGTCTGCCACGACGCTTTACCGAGGGAGGAGTCGTCACCGGGCCGCTGCGCCGCGCTGACATTGGCTTGCTTGACCTATTAATAAATAGATACGGCAACGTTTTTAATGAAGATTTTTTGAAAAATGTGACCTATATTAAAAAGTGGTTCAATTAATTCGGCTCGTTATTCTGATCAAACTATTTTCAGGTTTTGCGCATTTAACATTACACGTTGTATAATTCGGAATTAGGCACTTATCTGCTATAGAAATGTCATAAAAATAATCATAATTTTACATCAAGAATCCGATTAGCAGAAACTTTTATCATCAAAAAAATCTTTAAGCGAGTAGTAACATTTGTCCAACAACAATTTTGGTACTTAACTGTTTTTTTTTAAATTCGGTGAAGGGTAAGTCTTTTAAATGTATTGGTAATCTATTATATATAAGAGGATTCATAGAAAAAAAAAATTAAGTAAGGACGTTTTGTAGCCACCTGTATATATGGCTTTTATTTTTTTATTTTTGACAATGATTGACGGGAAGGTTTGCAACACTCTGACCGAAACTTCTTCTTCACAGAAATGTTTTATTTGTGGGGCAACTCCATCAATGATGAATGATTTGTCAAAAGAGTTTATGGCGAATGACATGAAGACTATAGATAAGGAGTCCAAACTCTGTACATTAGAGTTGTGCCAGAAATTTGAAAAAATAACGTTGGCGGGCAGAGTGCGCTGAGGTCGCTAAGTTACCAAGGTAGAGAATTCACTCGGTACACTACGTAATGCAGCGCGGCTGGTGGCTGGTTTTAGAACTATTGCTCTAAGAATTTTTCGTGACAAATTTTCCGTATGCGATGCCCTAGAGTTTGGACTCCTTTTCTCTAGTCTTAATGGCGAATGAAGATAATCTTGGTTTTGGTTTGTCTACATTGCACGCTTGGATTAGGTGCTTTGAATGCTTGCTTCACATTAGCTATCGACTTAATGTAAAGAAATGGCAGCTTAGATCAGCCGAAGACAAAGCTAGTGTGAAGCAACGTTCAGATGACATTAAAAGACGTTTTAAAAACGAGATGGGCTTGATTGTAGACAAACCAAAACCCGGGTTCGGTAACACTAATGACGAAAACACAGTGCGAAGATTTTTTGAAAATCCCGAGAAAACTGCCGGTATTATAGGGTTAGATGTTTCACTTATACAAAAATTTGGCATACTGCTTCGTGCTTTATCATCAGGATATGATATACATATTGAAAAAATTGAAACCTTAGCTCAAGAAACCAGACAACTTTACGTAAATCTCTATCCATGGTATAATATGCCCGCGACTGTTCACAAAATACTTCTGCACAGTGGTGATGTAATTAAATCATCACTTCTGCCTATCGGCCAGCTTTCCGAGGAAGCACAGGAAGCTCGGAATAAGGACTGAAGAAGATTTCGTGAACACAACACACGAAAACGACCGCGAATTGCTACGAATAGAGATTTACTTAATATGTTATTGATAACATCTGACCCTGTAATCAATTTAATGGTTTAAGAGAAGTTCCCCGAAAGAAATTATGTTCGTTCCCTACCGAAGTCCTAGATTTAATAGTTCAACCTAGATGTAAGGAACAAAATGTTAATATAGTTTCTAGTTTCCATAGTTCAGCCACTCATGATCATGACTATTCAATGGATGATTCATCTGATGATAGTGATGATAATGAGTGATAGATTTAGTTATTAAGTATTTTTATGTATCTGTTATTAGATTTTATAGTTACATTTATAGACAAGAAGTGGCGCAACCAACTGTCCAGCAGCACAGCTGAAACGATGATACGTGAATATCAGAATTTGAATCATATCTTGAGTACTGAACAGATTCAGTGCTCAAGTTACGATTCTGAATTTAGTTAGGATAAGAGATGTAGACTATCGCAATAGGTTTCCCGGTAAGGATAGAATGTAATTTGGAAATAAATAAATTTGGAAATATTCACGTATCATTGTTTTAAAACGTTACAAACGATTAGTTCTTCGTATTTTTCACAAAATTCGCGATACATTATCAGCCCGCTTAATCGTGGAGATGCGTACAAGTCAATCAACTGCCTAGCCACCAACTATGTTGTGGTTGGCTTCCAGTCTAACAGGATGTAGCTAATAACCGTAAGGACTCTTTCCCACAGCAAGATCCCGTTTTTTGCAAGTACGGTTTTTTGCAGGATCCCGTTTAGTGGTGTACGTGTTAAAATATATGTATTCACACAAGCATCCAGTTTGCAGTATCCGGAAAACAGGATGCCTGTGTGAATATGTATATTTAAACACGTACACTACTAAACTGCAAAAAACGGGATCTTGCCGTGGGAAAGGCCCCTAATACCACAACCCAGTTACTGTGTAACACGATACCCCTTGGTAAGACTAGTTGTCAGACTTTTGGGGACCAACTTAACGTGCTTTCCGAGGCCCCGAGGGGTCTCGATGTGTAATGGATGGTCACTCATCCACGAGCCGACAGCGGCAACCTTCGATCAACCCGTGCAGCTATTATCATTTAGCCACGAGTCCCTCAGCATAACTCTCGGATCTAATTAATAATATCCGCTCTTTTCCCACCACTACACTGTTATCAATGAACAGCACAAACATCATTATCACTTCATCTGCCACTTACAACAACACATTACTGTTTCCCTTATCAGCTGCTATTCAGCGTCAGTTACAGATATCATTATGTGAAGTATCTCCTTTTATATCTGAGGGAGATAGATTTTATCGCGTTTTGAGATGTGTTTGCTCTCTGAGGCACTTCGTGTACCTTAGTACTGCCGGCAAGGGGTCCTTTAAACACGTGAGGTGTAAGGAGTGGGGGGGGGGGGGGTAAAGAAGTAAGAAAAAATATTACTTATATGACATTCATTTGTGCACTACACACACTGGCCACAACTGTCGCATGTCGGAGAAGCAACACGCAAAAGCACCACGCAGTGGATCCCAAATGGCAGGAAACGACTGCGCGGCAGGCCCAGAAAATGATGGCTGGATGAGCTGGACTCCTTAAAGGATTGGCCTACAATCGCAGTAGACCGAGAACAGTGGCAAGGGGAAAGGGAGGCCTTGTCCAGCAGTGGGATAACGCAGGCAAAAATACACGTGCATATTTTTTCGTGCGACGGAAAAATTACACTAGTTTACAAAATAAAATAAAGATCATGCCCTTTCACTGAATTTCATATTGCTTTATTTAGTGGCAGTAACTAAGCGCAAACATATAATTGTTTTGTTTTTATCTCGTCAATAAATTAAGTTATCATCACATTTTACTATCAAACTACTAACAAATTGGTTCTGAATTCATTCTAAAATTTTGATGCAGTGGTGTTCAGTTAAATAAATATTTGTGTTTAAAATGTCAAAAAGGTTTTGTAAAATACATCCTGACCGATTTTGTTACGTTTGCGGTGAGCTTGTTATATCTAAGAAAGGATATCCCATAATGGAATCACTCAAAGAAGCATATTTTTGTAAGTTTAAAATGTCGGTCTCTCAGCAAGATAAAAAATGGGCTCCTCACGTTTTTTTGTGAAAGATGTAGAAAAACGCTAAGTTACAGGTGAAAAAAGATTTTTAAATTTTAATATGCCAATGATATGGAGGGAACCGTCCAACCACGAAAATGACTGTTACTTCTGTGTCACTAAGAAATTTGGATTTAATCGAAAGAACAATGATATACATATAAGAGACACAGAAACAAATAAATACAAAAAAACAATAGCTAAAGCAATTCATTTTTAATTTTTTGAAATATTTTTTTAGACATTTTTTGGTAAATCAAAAATAGTAAATATTTCGGAAACGTGAGGTGTTTGATTTTTTTCATTTTTTTTTTAAACTCAGTCCACCTCAATTGTTAAGAAAAAACACTTTTCATTTCAAGGACAAAAACCATGTAAACTAGTGTTATTTTATGTATGAATCCGAGCTCTCCGTCGGATTTTTTTCTTTATGGTCTTTAAGAATCTAATTTTATGATATTTATAAGTACTGAATGACCAACCTGTCTTAGCCTGATGCGCGGGCGCCGGCCGGTCGCCGTGCAGCAGCGGGACTCGCGCCTCGCCCACCGCCATCTTGTGACGTCACGTACTCACATCACTGACAACATCTGGAAAGGAGAGAGATCATTATTATTTTTTCACTCATTTTCAATCATTCAGCTATCGCGTTAGGTAAAAAAAATCCCCTGTAATGGTAAGCTGGATAGATAAACAATGGATTAATAGCCAAGAGCCTCGACTAACATCTGAGGAGGCTCTCGTTAGGCAGCTGGATCAAGGGCTTGATTCAGAAAGCGGTACTTCTGGACACGGCCTGCATTGTTAGGAGGTTCCTCTGTCTGGAGCTCTGACCGCCGGCGCCGGTAGCTTGGACCCTGTTCCCGGTGGGCTACTATTTTATATATTGTAATATTTAAAAATATAGTTTATATGTATTTAATTAAATGAAGGAATAAAATTTATTTATTTATTTATGTATCCTCACACTGGAACGCCATTCAGCAATTACACCAACGGAGCAAAAAATCACTTCAGGTGCTGGTTTCCATCCATCCTGTGCGCGGTGGACATCGAACGGGCGGCGATGGATCACGCACGCTCACGCATCCTCAAGACATTTCTCCATTATCTCCATAGCCCATAAAATAAATCGTATAAGAAAAAATCGCTACATTCAATACAGCAAGCAATCGGTCCTATTCGAAATACCTTTAACTCGTTCAATTGATTAGCTGTTTCAATTGAAATTGAATCCACCAAACTAGGGCGTCCGTACTCAGGGTATGTGTCGAAATATGCAAGGTACAGACGGCAATGCGACAATATATTAAACTGCGTATATCTAATTAAGTACGTTATCAATCTACATTAAATACAAGGTCAAATTAAATTGGGTTCAACGACCGCTGGTTGTATTGTTACTTGAAGTTGAGAAAATCTGTTTTCTTTAGTTCTGTCGGGTTGAGATATCGATACCCAGCACGTTTGTGAAGTTTACACAAAAAAACCTGATTTTTAAACTGATATTTCACGTGACTACATTAACTGCGGTCGATTACCCCACAAAAAACGAAAAATAAATTAATTAGACGATTTTTTTTTGTGGGGTAATCCCACAAAAAAAAATCGTCTAATTAATTTATTTTTCGTTTTATCGTGTTTAGATATCGATAGCCATCACACGGTAATTATTACCGTGCCCTTCACGTCCGCGGAGTTTCGCTAACTAATTTAATTTGACCCTGTATATGTAATGGCTTAGTCACTCAAAGATACGCAAAACCAATAGTCTTAGTTTGTTTGATAAAATCACTTTTTAAATAATAAAAGCCGCACGGGTCAATCGAAGGGTAAGCTACGCTTGCCACGGGTCGGTTGGTGGATGGGTGACCATCAATTAAAATCATCAATACAACCCTCAGTTCATATAACCCTATTGGTTGATATTTCTATCGCGAATCATATTGTGTTCACCATACAACCCGACGCACTTCCGAATTGCAAGAAACGTTAGAAAATTGAATAAAGCGGGCAGACCTGGTGATTTCCCCTTAAAAAAAGTAATTAAAAAATAAAAGTTTTTATTTTTCACTTTTTAGTTATACTTACCTAAGTTATGCCAGAATTTACTTGCAAGATTAGAGGTACCCCAATAACAACTTTGACACAAAAAAATGTGTACGGTGGTATACTGAACACATCTGCGTACTGCATCTGCGTTTATAGGGTACAGACGTGATGTTATGTTGTGTGATTGCGTAAACAATGCATACATATGCGACAGCAGCAATCGTGGTTGTTTTACTGGTATTTATTGAAGAGTTCCGTTGTCTGTCTCCGAAACTCATCACCAGATCTTTACGAAATTTAAATGGAACCATTTCGGGATAAACCTCTATCGAACAAAAAAAGAATTTCGCAAATCCGTCCATATAAGATGGAGGTATGCCCGAAGATACATTAAAAAAAAAAACTAATACCTCAAGTATGGTAGAAAATGTGAGATGATGACCAGTGATAGAAATAGGTAGTGCCTATTTGCCTAAACTTCGAAGAACAGAGACAAGAAACGGAGACTTCCTTAGGACTACATTTTTTCCGGGACATCTGTCCCAAAATTCGGGACAACACTTTTAAATACATTAAAAAAATATGAAAATAAATAAATAATTTATAACTTATAAATTATAAATGTTATGTCTAGTCGCAAACTTTAGGTAAATATAAGACGAATTACTAATTCCAAATAACATATTTTTTAATGTATTTAAAAGTGTTGTCCCGAATTTCGGGACAGATGTCCCGGAAAAAATTTAGTCATCAACCGGCTGTAGTGATCGCGTTGTAGCGTGGCACTAGCGGGCTTGGCCTTCCCCTAATAACTCTCCGTAGGAACCCAAACAATAAAAGATATATCTATTAGCATGCATTTGTTTTACATGGAGGTGACAGTGACATCGAGGTGGCGAGCTGAACTGCGACCGCCAGGTATCGCGTAGTAATCTGTAGTATCGCTGTATCGCAGATCTTCGGCATGTAATTACCCTTAGCTACGCGCCCCTCCTTCTCCATCCACTTTAGACTTTAGAAATGCTAATAATACGAACTCTCGATTAAAACGACGCGTCTAGGTATTTTTATCGCAACAGCTCCCACGCATTATATCAAAACAGTGTTTAAACTGCCGGTCGATTCTGTAAAAATCTCACCGTGAAAACTTGCGTGGAGTGAGCTGTCAGTGTCATCCCACTGATGCTAGCGATTGACCAAGCAAACATTTACAATCATAATCGAGATTTTAATAATAATTTTTTATACTAATTCTATTGATCATTTTATATAATTTCAAAGCTAGTATTTTAGTTGTCAAAACATGACTATTTTATGGGGGTTTTAAATAAAATAGCAAAACAAAAAAAAAAGAAACTTAGAATATAAATTATGTTTTTTTTTTTTTATTATAGACCCGATCCACGATATTTCGTGAATCGGGTGGTCACGCCACACAAACTACGTGGGATTAAATTCTATGGTCCGTCAGCCAGGCATCCGACAAAATATGTAGTAAGGTTTTGACAGCTGAAATACTAGCTTTGAAATTATATAAAATGATCAATAGAATTAGCATAAAAAATATTAGGTATTAAAATCTCGATTATGATTGTAAATGTATGCTTGGTCAATCCCTAGTATCAGGTGGGATGACACTGACAACTCACTCCACACTCACTGCACCTAAGTTTTCACGGTGAGATGTTTACAGAATCAAACTGCTGTGAACTATTTGAGTGCGTTCATCATTTATTTACATACCATTCCTCCATTTTCTTTGTCTTTATTTATTTACCTATGTTGTAGTCGGCTTCGAAAAATACTGGTATTCAGCTGCATCCGGTTAGACTGGAAGCCGACCCCAACATAGTTGGGAAAAGGCTAGGCAGATGATGTTGTAGTCGGCTTCGAATAAGACCCGATGCGTCTGAATATTTTTGTTGTGAGCTGTGCTAGCGACTTCCTTCGCGTGCATGTCGGAAAACAATAATGTTTTTTTTTTTTTGCGCGGAACCCTAATTCCTTTTCTATTATATACAAATAAATAAAATTGAATTGCGTCTTTTTGTAATCTCAAAATAATAGCTTTTTACTAAATGCATATGAAAGTATATACGGTACTTATAACAAAAACACATTTTTACATTTTTTGTCTGTCGGTCTGTCTGTTTGTTCCGGCTAATCTCCGAAACGGCTGGACCGATTTTGACGGGACTTTCACTGGTATGTAGCTGGTGTTATGGAGTAATAGGCATTTTTGTCCCGGTAGGACGTTCCCGTGGGATGATTTCCAAAAACCACGCGGGCGAAGCCGAAGGCAGAAGCTAGTCTACAATAAAACTAGCCTGTGTTACTCTTTATAACAACACATATACGGAAGCGTATGGAAGAAGCAAATGCAAATGCATGAACGTAAACGAAGCAGAAGGAGTATGTCAGGATCGTAGCAGGTGGCGTTAGTAGGCGTGGCTGTAGTTTCTGCCTACCCCCATGGGGAGAAGGCGTAGTATGTGTATGTGTTCAATACTTTTCAACCATACATACAAGGTTATCAAACTAAATGCTATACAAATAGACTGATTGCCAATTAGGTACAGCTTATAGCCCCCCTGCCTGGCAGCAATGTGATAGCGTGATAACGTTGTGCTGTAATGATAAGAACTAATTAGTTGTATGCAGTGAGGTTCTGTAAGAGTTGTAGCTGACTTGCTAAAGATCTGCTGTTCCATATAGTAGGGGAGCCCAGGAAGGGATTTTTGAAGTGACTCGAGCGTGTCAGAAAATTATATAGGGAGAATCCTTGCATCCTTTAATGTACCTCTACCAAGTATGAACCCTCCATATGGTGGGGTGTGTTGAGGGGAACCCGTCTGATTAGTAAAAAAAAAATCGATTCTTAGAAAAACTCGAGCGCGTCAGTCACTTACAGTATGTACGCGCATTATATTTCTGGTAACTATTAGATATTAATCTGACGATTAATTCAAGGGGGCTAGCCGTAACGAGCGGTTGAAAAAAAAAAAAAAAAAAAGTTATTCGAGCGTGTCAGACATTCAAAGTGTAAGTCAACTAAAGCTTAAAAAGTGTCCTATTAAAATATCTGACGATTTGGACATGACACAAACTCATAATATATTTTTGTATATGTAAAAAAAAAAGGTGATCTTGAGATACTCCAGCGCGTCAGATTTTTATGCAGGAGGGTCAAGTTGATGTCATAGTCCTCCTGAATAATAATCTGACAATTATATGGAGGGATATCGCTAGTCTGACCATTTTGAAGGAAATTTAGAAATAATATATCCGCATTTACGTACAGAAATTGGTTAATTTATTAATATAAAATTAAATATAGATCATTAGTTAGTTTAGGGACGGTGCGAGAGAGTGAGAGATAGAGAAAGAGCGAGAAAGAAAGTGAGACGCGGAGTGGGGAATAAATGATAAATGATTTATTTTCTGTAAGTAGGTTTGTACAAACACTTTTACATGTCAATCATATTTTTTTACTAGATGAGGTCGGCGTTTCCTATCTGGCTACTCTGAGAAGAAAGGCCGAAACAAACTCAGAGGTCACAGTCTCTTTTAAAGTCCAGACATAATCATGGTCAGATAATGTGAAGACCATGTAGATTGGTGTCTGAAATGGTCTTTTGAGTAACGAACCACACAGATTGAGCGGACCTGTCCAGTCAGTGCACGCATTTGTCAAAAATCGTGCAGCTCAACTCAGAACTTGAGGAGCCTTACGATTCGACGAACAATGCCAATGAAAGGACATTTGGGTAGGCCGCATAAATGACTCAAACTGCCAGATCATGATTAAAACTAACTAAGAAGGAAAACCGAAAAAAAGAAATGACCCACATAGTCTTCACACTCACAGGAATAATAATAAAAATAAGATACTTTACAAAATAAATATCCATGTCATTGTTTATATAAAATTCATCAATGTCAATGTGAATACACAGCTCTCAGCCGCTGTACGCTTCACCTTTGCTCCACGATTCTACTAACATCGCCCCATGAAAACTGTCAGATTATTAGTTCTTTGTAATTCTAATATTGTTTCCTTCAAAATAAAAAAAAATTGAAACGCGCTCGAGTATTTCAAGGTGACGTTTTTTTTTTACAACTTCGAGACTCGCTTGTTTCTTAATGTCACGCTCAAATTGTCAGATTATTGAGATATACAATCTTCTCAATGTAATTAATCAACTTTCTCTTAATCTGACGCGCTCGAGTTTTTCTATGGATCGATTTTTTTTTACCAATCAGACGGGTTCCCCTCAACACACCCCACCATATGGAGGGTTCATACTTGGTAGAGGTACTTTAAAGGATGCAAGGATTCTCCCTATATAATATTCTGACACGCTCGAGTCACTTCAAAAATCCCTTCCTGGGCTCCCCTACTAATACATTTTGACGAGTAATTCCAACATAATTGTAGGGAACAATTTTTATTTCGCGATTTTAGTTTTGGTCCCATAGTAAAAGTTGTTATGAATACAATGAACCCGTAAGAGATTGTGTCTATGAATAGATATATGTACCTTATGAGTTGTTTAGTGTATGTACTCCATGCCTTGGAAAGCACGTCAAGCTGTTGGTCCCGGCGATCTTTGACAGTCGTTACGAGTCGTCAGAAGCCCGAAAGTCTGACAACCAGTCTTACCAAGGAATATCGCATTACCCAGTAACTGGATTGTGGAGGTCAGATAGACAGTCGCTCCATGTAAAATACTGGTATTTAGCTGCATCCGATTAGACTGGAAGCCGACAGCAACATAGTTGGAAAAATGCAGGCAGATGATGAGTGTATGTAGTTAATTTATTTTTAGCAGCAGCACGTCCGGCAGGCCAATTGCGTAACACACTATCAGTAGCAATGGGTTTCATTTTGACAGTTCAACAACATACACTGCGTTATTTACGTTGTTGAGCAGACACATTTTTCGAACATATGGAGCAATGGATTGGCAATATGCATCAAAATGATTCAAATTGAGAGTAAAGTGTGTTACGCAATTAGGGTGCTGATCCTAATGACGTAATGGTTAATTGATAACGTGTCGTACCGTTATCACACAACCTTGAACTAAAACATGGCCAAACGTTGACTCTAGATTACATAACATAAAGAAGACCCGAAGGGATGAGCAGAGGTGCACATGCTGGGAATCGGCACTTTTTGAACGACAAAATTACAAAACACAGTCCCCCTTCACCACTTCCTAGTGCTTGGGCTGGGAAGAAGTGGCGCAACAAACTGTCCCGCAACAGAGGCACAGCTGTCCCACATTTCGACAACTATCTTAGCTACAACTGGAGAGTAGGGGCCGCTACCACCGGTAGTGGAACCGCAACCAAAAAGTGATGATTAAAAAAGGTTCGTAGAAAAGTTTGTTTTTTAACTCAGCTTGCCATTTTAACTAACTCAAACAGTCTGTGTGCATGTTTTATGTGTCGAAAATTCGTAACGTAATACTGTTTTTCTTCCACTAGCGCCAATAGAATACGGTCCGGGGCCAGCTGTGTTTGTTTAGATATTGATTGCAATAAGAAATAGGTACTTAGGTACTTAGTCGTTAACGTACGGAGTTAATATTGTCACAAAACATATTTATGAACTTCTAGCTGACCCGGCGAACTTCGTACCGCCTCAGAATCAAATAAATAATTATCTTCATTATTTCCTGAATTTTTCCCATATTTTAATAGTTATTCTGCTACTCCGGGCGGAGACAAATCCAACAAATCAAAGATCATAAAAAACGGTTTAGCCGTACTTGAGTTATAAATGGTGTACCTGACCTGAATTTTTTTTATTTATATAGATTTAAGTCATCATCTGCCTGCCTTTTCCCAACTATGTTAGGATCGGCTTCCAGTCTAACCGGATGCAGCTGAATACCAGTATGCAGTGTTGCAGAATGAAGCGACTGCCTATCTGACCTTCAAAGCCCAATTAGTGGGTAATACGATACCCCTTGGTAAGACTGGTTGTCAGACTCGGGCTTCTGACGACCCGTAACGACTGCCAAAGATCCACGATTGACAGGCACAGAGGGGTGTTGGTTTGTATGTAAAGATGGACGATCCGATCCACGGACCGACTGCGGCATGCGTAGCTTAACCTGATCGATCGACCCGCGCGGCTGTTATTACTTAGTCACAAGCATAGATTTAAGTATACTCGGATATATGTATAAAACAAAATAACTACGTAAACTTGTAAAATTGGGTCAAACACATTATGTTATATTTTGTTATTGTTACTTGATCACGCTAAAATAAACGTTTGAGATGAGTCTGTAATTTTTTGGCTCAATTCTTTCTCTTTCACTCTGCTAACACAAGAAAGAGTATAAAACGGTTTCTTTTCGGTTTGTATATATTTTTTTAATTTCCTCACTCTTCCAAAAAAAAGATTGATTGATCAATTTTCAGCGTTTGATAGTCTATCATAGTGCCTATTGATATCGGCAAAATTGTGATGTCTCCTCCACAAAAGCCTTTAATGAAGAGTTGAAGTTGACTTACGAGAAGACAGAGTATGCCCATATGGCATTGCAACAATGGGATCCTAACCATTACTTACTAATTCCATAGATCCTACTTTACCCCAGTGTTTTCTATGGAAATCATAGACAGCAAAACCTATAAGAATACCGCTAAAATCTGTTTTTGACATTTTTCTTTTATGTTGTTGCTAAAATATAGCTACAAAACAAAACAGTTGGGCTCTGCCCACCGTCCAGCAGTTCATGAAACGCCTCTCGAAGCGTTTCGGTTGATACTGCTATAAAGCACCCCAATGCTGCATAAGGCAACCCTGAATGCGGCGGCCGCCGCCGGATACGCTCCCTCCCATATAAGTAGGGTTCGCCAATCGTGGCATACTCTTACTATCCCCGACGACGCCACATCCCCGCTCCAGTAGGGTAGTAAGGCCACCGGTACTCTCAGAAAGTACAAGTCCCGACAGCCGTCCTTCCGTCCTCGCCGTCGAGGCCCGTCGCGATGCTCCATACATGTCCGCCCCGACCACTGTTCCGTGGCCCCGACCCTTGCACGAGCCAGCCCGCACCGCTGAGCCTATAGTTTTATTTTCGTCCCTAAATAATTCCGACCCAGCCTGTCCCTTGCTGCCCTCTCCTAGCGACGCCCTAAGCCGAGGTTTTTTAAGTTTTTTAAGCCCTGGCTGGAGGCCTTAACTTATTGAGGCATCCACAGGCAAGCCCGGTTAAGCAGACGACAACCTCATAGGTTAAACTGCGAGAAACCATTCACAAAAAAAAGAGCTCTTATAGCTGTTATAGGAGCTAACTGTCACTACTGAGATAATTACTTTTGTATTGTTTCACAGTTTTCTCGGGGATAAATATTTTAACATTTGTTCCAATTACTCAATGCTACAGTTAACTACAGAATTGTTTTCAAAGTTATATAAAACTACAATTAAAAATTAGTTGCCTAATTTAAAATAAAATTTATACATATTTACATAATATCTGATATCTGTTTACGTGGGCATTTTAATTAGTTCCTGTTTACAATTTGTTGATAACTGATGTATATCTATAAAAAATGCTAATAATAAATCTGAAGAGTTTGAACGCGCTAATCTCTAAAACTACGAGTCGGGTTTGAAAATGTATTTTTGCATTTGATAGGCCAATTAAAAAAGGGTATATAGGCTATCATCTTCATCACGCTTGAAAACGAAGTACACATATCGCGGGTAGACTATGCGATGCGACGGGGTGGGTCGGGGGAACCAGATATTATACGCGAAGCCGCGGGCCGAAGCTAGATATATATTTTTTTTTTTTTTTTCAAAATTAATAAACATGGTGACTTTTGTTAATCCTAATTGTTCATTTAATTTTATGGAAGTCCTACTCGTATCCCAGTGTGTTTATGCTCATTCATACTTAAAACTTTACGCCCGCGCTATGACCCTCGAAAGGTTAGGCAGCTATAGTACAGTACCTACACCCACATTTCGCCAGACGCCACATTTACGTCAAAAAGCCCTTAAATCAATACAAACAAATTATTATAATAAAAGGTATTTTATTTTATACCTACGCTGTATCAGCATTGTCAAATAATACAATTTAAGTTTCTCTGAAAGGACAACCAGTAATAATGCCTTAATGTACAGATGCCAGCACATCAAACTACCCGAAACTGTCAAATTTTCCCAATCAACTTTGGACCTTATTTTTTAGCCATAAAGTTGAAAATCTATAAAAGAAATTTGACAGATTGTAGTAGCTTGGTGTGGTGGCGTCTGTACCGCCACATAGGTACTGATGATATCTCTGCTGAAATAAATACCATTTACTGTAGATATATACATATCAGAATACGACGAAAATATGTAAAAACAAATTTAAATCATCAAATGAATTTGTATTTCATCAACATCATTAAACAAAGTTTTTATACTCAGGATTTGTAAGTACAAATATTATACCTAATAAATACTAATAAAGGGGCTTGGTCGCATAAGTATTTAAAGTAATGAAAACAAACTACTATAAATAGTAAAGGAACAGCCGTATTTGAAAATTTACTACATGTAATGTCATGGGATTGTCACAATTAGATGACTGTGGCATTCCAGGCACAGACAATATGACAGTGTGATGGAGATGATGGGCATTACAGTCATTATGATTTATCGATAATCAACTGACACCGACATTTGATGAGCAGATAGTTCAGTATTTTAAAATTTTCATGATTTCTGAATCATAAAACTTCAATATCAAAAGTTTTATTTATTTATTTTAGAATAATTTAAAGAAATTAAATATAACATAGGTTACCGTCGAGGTCGATCTTCTTGTCATATTGATTGCTACCTACATCACTACATGTCATGCATGTCATGACATGCATGACATGTAGTGACTGTGGCATTGAGGGCACTATGTTTTTCGAACTTTATAACTGGTAGTAGGTAGTTTTTGACATCTTATGTTAATATAGATGAAATATAAAGAAAGAAGTTCAACTAATATAAATTAGGATGAGTCAAGAAACATAATTAGCAAAGGAAATAAAAAACAATTTAGTTTTATGACATTTATTTACGTATAAGTCAGTCATGGGATTGTGGCTGTGGCATGCTGGGCACATTTAGGTTTGTCATCTATACATGACTCTGGCGGTGAATAACAACGCTGTCATACAGGCAGACGCGAAAAGCGACTTGTTATTTTTAATATGTATAGATTATACAATTTGAAGAATTGCGCAATTTTATATTACGAACATTACGTCACAAGAACCAGTTTTTAATGTTTACAAACTTGAAATGGGGCAAAGGTACTGATACAATAGGACTTAAATATAATGTTTTGAATAAGATCAAACTCGATAGTTCAAAGTCTACGTTGTAACCTTGAAATGATTATTTTAGGGCTAGCGATAAACGAGGTCTATTTTCTAAAAATAGATTCATAGCAAATGTTCCTAGCAACGACGATACACAAAAACTTACCCAGAAAAATTATATCAACAAGCCACCGAGATTTCCGTAAAATGTTAACTTTTTTCAAAGTATCACAAAAAGGTACACTGTTCAGAAGTTGTTTTCGAAGTTCAGGATATGATTTTAAGAGTTTCAACACTAGGAAAGTTCGTTGTTAAGTCAATAATTTTCTTTAACAAAGAAAATTGTGAAAAACACTGCACGTAACAATCGGCACTTCAGAACTTGCTCAGTCAGGTGTCAAAAGTAGAATGACAATAATGACATTTTTGATTACACTGACAGTCAGCTGAGATGGCAGGGCAATGACAGTAGCGCGTGGGGTTGGGTTCACGCATGAGATTTAAAATTCTACTATTTTTATTTAAACGGCGTGTGCGGATATTAATATTGATGGTTTTGCCGCCATTATAAGAAATACCTACATCGATGTGCATCCCTGATGACGCGTGTTCACAACAACACAGTATTGACCTAAAATCTAATTGTTAATTTGCTAGACCAAAATGACAACTGCAATCTACCTTTTATTGTAATGTTGACAGACGACAGTGTTTATTACTGCGCAGCTGTCATTTTGTCTGAAATAAAAATTCTACTAGAGAAAGAGCTAGCCAAAGAGTACCTATGATAACTATATAGCTCTTCAACGAAGGCCGTGATCTATGTTACACCAAAATCATACCAGACCGAGTTCACGCACGTATTCTAAGAACTACCTATCACGCTCATATGTTTTTACGTATCCTTGTTAGCTAGAATGATATTGACAAGGGCGCGTAATGAAAAGGACAGAAGATAAATATTAATAAAAAAAATAGTGTCTTAATTTGACAGGACTAAACGTCCTGTCAAATTAAGACACTCCATAGACAAGTTAGACGTGATTAAAAAATTGGCTACTAAAAATACGTCAATGGTGCTGATTCTGTTGTTCACAAACTAAATTTAAGTTCAGTGCATCTTTTTCTTTCTATTTCATTAAGAACAGGACAGAAGATAAATGAGGAGCGTCGGAACGAAAACCGATATATCGAATTTACCATATTTTTCACAAATTAATAAAAAGATTGTAAGTTTTTTAATGTTACAAAAGTGGAAAATTATAGCATGTCAATTTGCAGTTAAAGTGACATCGATTGATGTGTGAAACTTGACGGAGGGTAGATACTTAATTTAGGGAGATACTTGGCGGACAAGTATGGATATATCGGTTTTTGACGCGATCATTTGGATATATCGGTTTTTGACGAAACCAAAATGGATATGTCGGTATTGAACTGAATTGAATTTGAACCGACCATTGTTGAATTGTGTAAAACTTAATAAGAATTATCGGTTTTTAATCCAATAACAAGAACATGTTGAATTTAAAAATGTATTTGTCGGGTTTGATTTGACCACAGTATTTTGATATTTTTTTTAAGATGGATGTAACTGTTTTTTAATTGATTTCTTTCCTGAAGGGTGTATAATTAAACATTTTGTAACATAAAAAAAAAAAAAAATAATATTATATACAACGTGTAACGTTAAATGCGCAAAACCTCAGACACCCCAACTGATTTTTAATTCAATTGACCTATTTCAAAGAGAAAATAAGTCATTAAAAAAATTGTAAAGGTTTTATGTGCTGTTTTAGTTTTACTGGCCATTCTGATCGTTTCTTGCGTCTGCGACGACGCTTTATCGAGGGAGGAGTCGTCACCGGGCCGCTGCGCCGCGCTGACATTGGCTTGCGTGACCTATTAATACATAGACAAAGCAACGTTTTTAATGAAGATTTTTTGAAAACTGTGACCTATATTAAAAAGTGGTTCAATTAATTCTGCTCGTTATTCTGATCAAACTATTTTCAGGTTTTGCGCATTTAACGTTACACTTTGTATACAATTATATATATCAACATCATTAGACGTGATTAAAAAGCATAATGCTTAGACCCTATACGAGACAAGAGCCCCAGCGCTGGTTTTCAGCGACAGCCGATACGACGAAGAAGAAGACCAAAAGATCCTTGTTCAACTTTACTTCCTAACATTTTGGAATTAGGGAGTGATTTATGTCCAGCTATGCAAGCTAAGTTTGGTCTCTGAGGGTTTCTAACCCTCCGGAATGAAGTGATCCGACAGAAAACCTAAGTTGTCGACATAGCTTGCAGAATATACAAGCTGAAGTGACAATGGGCCGGCCATATTAGCCGTAGAAACGATGACCGTTGGGGTAGACGTGTTCTTGAGTGGAGATCGTGAATCGGCAACCGTAAGGTAGGATGCCCCCAGGCTCGGTGGAGCGACAATCTTCGCAGGGTGGCTGATAGCAACTGGGTGAGAGTTGCCGAGAATCGAGCGAAATGGGGTGCGATTAGAAAGGCTATGTTCAGCTGTGGACTGCTATTTACAAGAGTCCGCACAGTCCGATGACAAACATTAGTTAAATAAACTTAAATAAGAAAAGGAAACAACCATATTGTTAATAAAAAAAGTGTTTATTCAAAATATAATAGTAATATGCGTTATACATACAATTAATTTAATTCACACACAAAATACATTGATAACCCAAACACAACTAGCGAAAACTACCTAATTACCACAACGGTAACTGGCAACACTAAACACATCTGCTCAAACAACAACCAACTTTAATTTGTACTATTTAAAGTCTACAATATTTAGCACCAGTCACACATACATAGTAAAGTTATTAGGTTAGCAAGTAAAGAAAAAAATAAATTTCAAATCATTCTCCTAATCTACTGTACTTAAAATATCGCTATGGCTTCTCAGGGCATAATTTAAAATATTGTTACGAAGCAAATGTCAGAAATGGAATGAATTCAACTGAGAAAATTATTGTTCAGTCTGTCAGTGCAAAAATTTCGACTACTCTATGTTGGTTAATAAAATATTGAAATACCGTCAACTGCAGTACAGACTTTTCAGTTATTTTACCTCTAAATTTTGCATCACTGTCAAAGTCACAATGTTCTTTATTCTCGTTAAAATAAGGTTGCTGATTGGCGAGGTAAACTAATGGCGCGTTTACATTAGGTCGGTTTAGCCGCACTCGACTGCAACCGTTTTCGTCATCGACTAATGAAAACTGTAATTCGGTTGGCCGTATTCGATCGCAGCCCGTTTGCGGTGACCAAGTCAGTATAAACTATAAAAGTTGTTACAGTTGGCCGTATTCAGGCATAACCTTCTTGTGGAAACTTGCTGTTGGTCGTTGAGTGCGCAAGCTAGAAGACATCATTCACTTCGTACCCAAAAATTAAAGAACCGGTCAGAAAAAAAAGTACTGCTGTCTTATGGGAAATTACCTCCTGAGCGTTTTTTAACATTCCGACTCGCACTTGGCCGTTATTTTTTTCTGGTCGGCACTTATATTTGTGTATAAAATGTTCGACACTTGAATGATGTCCTTTGACTGACAATCGACGCATTCGGTCAGCGACCTAAAGAAAACAGGCCAATTCGGTTAACGAATCCAGTTAAGCCGTGTGCGCCCGAAGCATTCGGTCACCGACCATGCGATACGGTAAACGCGCCACAACTGTGAAACGACTGCACCCAGACGCATTGCGTTTTACTAAGAGACTATCACACATGAATGAGTGACAGTAACAGAGTTCAACAAAGCTGAGCTTTTTTCTAAAACTCAGTGTTTAAGGCCAGGTACTGTACAGCCCGATATAAACATTAGGCATCGTTCACACCAAACGTATTGTCCGCCGCTGACTGTGAGTATGCTCACTGTCAGCCCCAGTGTGAACGTGGACTCAGTCTGCAGTATGCGTTCTCACCAAGCCGACAATACGCTATAGCGTACAATGCGCTACTTGCGTGAACAAAAGATTAGGCTTGTGTACGTTCATACTGGACGCGTTTGCTAAGCGGCCGACTATTCTACACAAAGATAGGACTCAGTAGTTGAAGTTTCTCGAGTGGATTGTGCCCGCGGCGCGGCGGCGCTGCAATCTAATACGCTGTTACGTTCGGCAACGTAGCCAATCCGCGTCCGCCGTGCATAGACGCGTAGTACAATAATCGGCCACCGAGAGTCAGCAACAACGCACTACGTAAAAGTGTATATTCGGTTCAGTGTGAACGAGAAGTTAAATATATATGGAAAAGCGATAAACTGCGTACCGCGCGCTCACAGTCAGCGGCCGACAACACGTTTGGTCTGAACAATGCCTTAAGGCGACTCTGAACACGAGATGAGTAGCTGCGCAGTAACGAATTCATGTGTCCGCGAGGGTGAGGGGTACGGTACTGCGCAGCGGGGAGCGCACTTCAGAGCTGCCGTAAAATTTGCTTCGGGCTGTAAAATTAGCGGCCTGTGTTCCTCCTGCTGGGAGACGTGGCTCCTCTCTGTGGGCGGGAGTGCTCCGTAATCCACCAAAACGGGCCCAGTACGGGTTGGTGATCAATTGTGATGCAACAAATTTTAACATGGCAACACAGACCACAACATCATATTGCCATACACAAAAATATAATTTATAGAAAAAACTTAAAATAATTTAGTAGATACTAAAACCGTGCTGGAAGAGATGGTGCGATCCGTCCTGTCATGAAGTATGCCATCTCAACAAATATAGTTCTAAAACTTCTGTAGTATAGTACTTAATCGCTAAGGTCCAGATCGGAGTCTGAGTCGGGTCGGCCGCGGATGGTCTTCTTGCTCTGTATCTGCAGCGCGCGGGCCTTGCGAGCCTCTGCGGGCGGCACCAGCAGGTCACCGTTGTACTCTATCACTCCCGACCTGCAAGGGAATAGGGGTGACATTAGATTAGGGACTACAAAAAAAATGGCGGTTGTTGTTAAAAAAATCGAGTGGGTCTTGGTGGCTCCAGGAGCTCGTCCACACACAAGCGGAGAGCTAGTGGTCGGCGGACCTCGATACCGGGCTGCAGGCAGTCCAGGGAAGCTATGGTAGGCTAACCAGACGTTTATTATGGCTGGACAGGAACAGCCTGCGCCTGGTGACGGGGACCATCACAGGACACTGCTCGATAAACAAACACTTCCACACAATACACATAACGGACAGTCCTCTATACAGGACTTGCATGGAGGCTGACGAAACCGTTACGATGTGCTCTTTGAATGCACAGGCGTCACACAGGGGTCACCCAGATCTTACACAGATGTTCTCAACAGACCAGGAGATGTAATCAACTTCTGGGGGGAGGTGGGTTGGTTGGAATAACCACCGACGGCCGCCATGTATAATTAGCCTATAATTTTCCCACTGCTGGGACACAGGTCTCTCTTCAAGAGTGGGCCGTAATCCACCACGCGTGGTTGGTAGATGTCACATGTCTTCGAATTTTTGGTTCTAGGACTTGCCGGTTTTCTCACAATGTCTTCCTTCACCGTTTTGAGAGCAGTTGCACTCTCGTGGTTCATGCGCGATTGCTGAGCGAGGGGTCTATCATAGAATAGAACATTGTAGGCCTTGTTGCTTGATTTGCAGACTATTTTCTATATTATTAAGTACCTGGTACTTGTTGACAGGCCTAAGACTGTAATTTGTAAAAGCCAATTATTTTTAAAAGAGTAACCGTGGAGTTTCTCGCCGGCTCTTCTCCATAGGAAACGACAACAATTGGAAACGTGCATCTAGCTTCTGGCACCTGTGCCACGTGAAACCAGTTTCTGTCCACGGCTTCGCCTGCAAGAAGTTTGCTGTTCTCCAACCCACTCCGTCGCATCGCTAGTACTTCGCCTGCAAGAAGTTTGCTGTTCTCCAACCCACTCCGTCGCATCGCTAGTACTTCGCCTGCAAGAAGTTTGCTGTTCTCCAACCCACTCCGTCGCATCGCTAGTACTTCGCCTGCAAGAAGTTTGCTGTTCTCCAACCCACTCCGTCGCATCGCTAGTACTTCGCCTGCAAGAAGTTTGCTGTTCTCCAACCCACTCCGTCGCATCGCTAGTACTTCGCCTGCAAGAAGTTTGCTGTTCTCCAACCCACTCCGTCGCATCGCTAGTACTTCGCCTGCAAGAAGTTTGCTGTTCTCCAACCCACTCCGTCGCATCGCTAGTACTTCGCCTGCAAGAAGTTTGCTGTTCTCCAACCCACTCCGTCGCATCGCTAGTACTTCGCCTGCAAGAAGTTTGCTGTCCTCCAACCCACTCCGTCGCATCGCTAGTACTTCGCCTGCAAGAAGTTTGCTGTTCTCCAACCCACTCCGTCGCATCGCTAGTACTTCGCCTGCAAGAAGTTTGCTGTTCTCCAACCCACTCCGTCGCATCGCTAGTACTTCGCCTGCAAGAAGTTTGCTGTTCTCCAACCCACTCCGTCGCATCGCTAGTACTTCGCCTGCAAGAAGTTTGCTGTTCTCCAACCCACTCCGTCGCATCGCTAGTACTTCGCTTTCACTTAGCGTTCTTTCTGACTTTTTTCTTTTTGCTCGGCTACATACAAAGTAACAAAGAACAATGGCAGAATTTGGTCTGGACTTTTTTTTGGCGTCCATAGATTTCATATATATGAATCAAATTTAATTAATTTTCTACGATTTTTCACTCCTTCTCGTAAATGCCGGAGTTATTTTATGTTTTTAAAAGCTTATCAAATGATTTGAAATTATTACCATTAAAATAGTGGTGGGAGTACGAATACTATGAATGCAATTTATCTGTATCAATAATTAAACGAATGATCGATATAATCGACCGATCGATCGACCCATGTAGAGTTGGTTTTGTTTTTAACATAATTATTGAAATGATAAATCCTTTCGTCTTTTATGAACTGATATCTTTGAAGAAATGCTTCTACTTTTAAATCCAATTAATAATGGATCAAAATATCACAGCGTCGTCTGTGTTGTATCGATTCTTAAGAAAACCGAATCAAAACGTGCTGCACTACTTTTGTCTTTGACAGTGACATGTTGTCTGTCAAGGCGCTACAGAATCCTTCCGCGTTTTTTATTTCGGTTGTGTTTTGTGTTTATATTTGTCTTTCTATTTATTTTTACCCGACCTGGACTGTTTATGGACTGATTGACACTGCCCTGTGTGACTAGTGCGTGCCCTTAGGACTCCGATATTGCTTTTGCGTGACTTTAAGCTAATCTTACTGTGCTCCGATTGTGCCCAATGAATTGGATTGTAGTTGTACCTAAACCCGGAACAATCATAATGGCAGATTGCGATAGAGGTCATCGTCGCACGCGCATTTTATGTGTAAACTGCAATATATGCGTGAACACACTGCGCCGATATCAAGTCTTAGCACTTGACCCGAGAGTTGCTGGCTTACTTTGCAGCTGGGTATACCCACGAGTTGTAAGTACCTATCTTTTCTATATTGGAAGTTACATAAGATCTGCATAGGCATAGGCAGTATCTAAAATACAATTCATGTTTTTGACAGGTTTTACAAGAAGACTTTTTTGTGAAGCATGTAGAGATATAGCAATTGCAGTAAATGAGAATTTGCAGCAAGATGTCTCTGGCAATACAGATCAACAAGCTGGATCAAGTCACCGAGGCCACACTAATGTGTGTCTTTTATGTGGATTATCGACTTTAAGAAGAATAAAATATTAAGAAGCAATCCATCTAAACTGCAACAAACCATGGTTGCTATTCTAGAAAGCAGAGTAGCACCACGAGAGGTATGAATGATTATAAAGTTATTTTTTAGAAGTTAGTCAAATTAATTTGTTCTTTTTTTTAATATATAAAACAACACATTTCAAGCATATTGATGATTAAAAATAATTTTATATTTTTTTTTTCAGATTTTACAGCATGATGTTGTATGCCATTCTTGCTGGCTTCGGGTACAAAGAGAAGCTTTTCGCATGTCTACTGTTGATGCTACAAGATCCCAGTTGAGTGCATCACCACCACAGGAGGAGCCCCAAGTGTTGGAGGAGCTCCAGGTGCCACAGTCAGAACAAGCAACACACTCAATTGATAAAGTAACATTACCCGATTACAGAAGAGCAGCCAACACTAATCATCACTGTGTATTCCAAACTGTGAAAGCACTGCATTGCACAGTATTTCAGATAAATTAAGAGAAATAATCCTAAGTGACTACAAATATTATCTGCCTAAGGAAGCCCGTATTTGTAATGACCATTTGATGGCCAATATGTGGGATACATTATTTGACTCCTGAAACAGTTACACGACATTTACCGTTCAGCAGATACAACATGTTTTTTCTTTTGTAAATGCTTTCAATCCATCAATTGATTTTTAAAACATAGAAGAAATGGATGACAGAATATTTGAGTACTGGATAGGACGTTCAAAACATTACTTTAATTTATTACTTGATGAAGTACCTCGAACAAGAGGCACATTAGGTCTTTAGTATTTTTTACTAAAATTCCAAACAGGGTATTCTGATGAAAGAATCGCGACTTTGGTGAATGTTCCCCGTACAACGTTAGAAGTTTTAATGAACAAAATAAGGGAGATACTTCACCAAGATTTTGTCCCAAGGAATCTTGGGATTAATCATTTACCCAGGGAAGAATTACTCCAACATAATTTGATGATACCAAATGGACTTTATGGAAATGGAACAAACAGTATGGTCATATGTGATGGAACCTATATTTATGTGCAAAAAAGCTAGAATTACTCATTCCAGAAACAAACATACTCACTCCATAAATATAGAAATCTTTTAAAACCTTTTATGATTGTTGCTTGTGCTGGATATATTCTTGATTGTTATGGCCCTTATAACGCAACAACTTCGGATGCTGATATCATGAATAATTTGTTTTCTGATGGTTCTCCTTAAGGGAGTATTTTCAACATGATGATGTGTTTACCTTAGATAGAGGTTTTAGGGATAGTATAAGTCAGTTAGAGGCATGTGGCTATAGAACATGTATGCCAGAATCATTATTAGAAAGCGAGCATCAATTAACAACTGCTCAAGCAGTGGGTGGTAAGAGGCCGTGAATGGTCATTTTAAAAGAGATTTTAAACTGTTAAGAATATTTTCATCGGGCTCTACCACATTTGATGCAGAATTTTCAAATAGCTGCAGCATTGTTGAACAGATTTGGTGTTCGTTTTGAGAACAATATTTATTCCTCAGAAATATTGGAAATAATTCGAGAAAGAATGAAGTTAGAAAATAATCTGGCAAAAACATGGTAGAGGCTCTTAATATAATAATAATAATAAATCATTTAATTCAGATTCATCCTGTTCGCCTTGGGGACGTACCAAATAAGACAAGCTCGGTCTTATTACGGCGAACATGTCAACGACGTTTCCAAGGCGGATACAGAATAGAGGTGAATAGGGGCGAAATTATCAATCAAAATGATTATAACCTTACAGGAGGTAGTAGACAAAAGATCCTTATAAGAGGGAAAATAAAGTCCCGACACATATCACGGAAACAATATTATGTGTTTAATTGAAAATAATATTCCTGGGAGAGCCGGAATAGTTGAATATTGCTGTAGTTGTTCAGTTGGCCGGCGCACTGTAGGCTGCTGCGCGCACACTATGACCTTATTGTGATATCTAGGGTGGGCTTTCTTGATGAGCTAATAATACGAGATGAAGATGAGGAATAAAATAAATATGTTTAACAAAATGTGTTTTTTATTTGCCCTAACATTAGGTATTATAACCCTCAGTTTTAGTGTTTACGGGGCAAGGGTTTTTTTTTTTAATACGCTCCCAACTTTCGTAAGTAAACACAATCGAGTACTACTTTACACCGAGGGTTAGAATTTATTTGGGTTTTTCTCATTATATCCGTAAATACTCTTATACTCACTTAGACCACACCACATTATCCATTTCTATAAGATTTAATTTCAATATGCGATGTTTTGTAGATATAATAATTGCTGTTTGACGTTCATTCATAACCTAAAACTTCAAACACCGAAATCTTTTTTTTCCGGCTTTCTCAAATGAAAATAGTCTCATTTATAGATTCTGGAGCTAATGCCAAATCTTCTAACATATTTTTCATTAAGGGACGCTTCCATTTGATCCCAGACAATTCTTAGTATGGAGACCTGCCATTGTTCTTTTACCTCTTTATAATATTACTAGCTGGGGAACCCGGCTTCGCTCAGGGAGTTGGTATGAGATTCCAGAATGTTCTGTAATGTTGTGGAATGCTCTCGAATACTCTCCAATGTTTCCGAACATTCCTGAATGTTCTAAAATGTTGTGGAATGCTCTCGAATAGTCTCGAATTTTCTGGACACTTCTAGAAATTTCTAGAGGGCGAAAATTCCATCCATTATATCTTCATAAGCATGCCCTTCAGGTAAAAACAGGAACCTTCTTCAAGTACAGGAGATAGAGGGTTACCACACCATATCCACCCTTGATCGTACCGTGACTCATTTCTGAGTTTTAGCGGCACGCACATGTACACTTTCTTTTATAATATATATTGATTATAGACAAAATATTTGGAAGATGACGTACTGAGCTATCCGCCACTCCAGCATCTCCGTGGAGAAGTCGTCGCGGTTGCCGACGTCGGTGAAGCCCACGATGAAGTCTTTTGTCTTGTTCTCCTTCACCAGCCCGATGGTGGGGATCACGCGAATCTTCAGGCGACCTGTCACACAAATATCTTAGTTATTTAAACACATACCTACTTACGCATTCTTCCCACGGGGGTAGGTAGAAACTATAGAACATCACCTGCTACAATCTTTAGATACACCTTTTGCTTCGTTAACGTTCACAGTCTGATATGTCTCAATCTGTCAAAAATACGTCTAATTTCCCTACAAGTTTTTGACATTGAATGTCGCTGAGATGTCATTACGACTAGATTTTGAACGTTTTTAATTACGACAATTGGCCTTCTGGTCATACACGCGCGCCGGTTGCGAGTACTGAGCACCTGACATTTCTGAAGGACATGCTTCCAACTTTCTCAACAACAATAAAGGTGCTTTAATAACTCACACGCGAGTGACAGCGTGACGGTTGACAGAGTACAATGGAAGAAGAAAACGTGATGCGGCAACCACAAGTCACATGGGATAAGAGCAGGAAGATGATTTTAACATCCAGCCTGACAATCTGACTTGAGGAGGTCAGACAGGCACTCGCTCCATGTTACATACTGGTATTCAGCTGCAGCCGGTGAGACTGGGAGCCGAGTCAACCCCAATACAGTTGTAAAAAGGTAAAGCAAATGGTGATGACTGCCTTTCTGACCTCTACAACCCAGTTACTGGGTAACCCTTTGGTAAAACTGGAAATACCTTTGCTATAATAACACCAGTGAGTGATAGCGTGACGGCTGACAGGGAGAGCGGAAGAAGAACACACGTGGCATGGGACCAGAGCAGGAAGATAACGATGATTAACTTACCTGTGAGAAACGGAGCCCTCTCCACATCCAGCTTGACGAACCGTGTCTCGACATGCTTCTTGGCCAGCAGCTTGAGGTGCATGTCCACGATCTTGCAGCGCGGCGTGTCGCTCTTGTAGAAGTGACAGACGACGTTGTCGCTCTTGTTGCAGACGCCGAAAAATTCCTTCTCTCCGTCTATCTCTGTGTAGTCACCGTGCCCCTGGAAGTGAAGAGGATGTGGTTTTAAAATTGTGATTGTGGGAAGTATTAGGTACAACTGCATGTCAGGTGCTTGTGGCGGACAGACGCCAAAGAAACTAACGTAACAACACGCTTGCATTCCCCGATGGGTCAGGTCTCGGTATGTAAAGATAGTCACCCCTCCACGGATCTACCGTGGCAAGTATAGTTTAACCTGATCGATCGACCCGTGCAGTTATTATTAAAAAAAATATATACAACGTGTAACGTTAAATGCGCAAAACCTGAAAATAGTTTGATCAGAATAACGAGCAGAATTAATGGAACCACTTTTTAACCTTTTGACCGCCACGGACGGCTATAGCCGACAAACGAAAACGTGCCAAACACGCCACCGACGTCTACAGCCGTCAAGAAAACGACATTTTTTAAGTAAAATAAATCTTTTCTAATTTAGTAAGTATATTTATTTTGTACTTAAAAAATGTCGTTTCCTTGACGGCTGTAGACGTCGGTGGCGTGTTTCGCACGTTTTCGTTTGTCGGCTATAGCCGTCCGTGGCGGTCAAAAGATTAATATAGGTCATATTTTTCAAAAAATCTTCGTTGTAACCGTTGCCGTGTCTATTTATTAATAGGTCAAGCAAGCCAATGTCAGCGCGGCGCAGCGGCCCGGTGACGACTCCTCCCTCGATAAAGCGTCGTCGCAGACGCAAGAATGGCCAGTAAAACTAAAACAGCAAATAAAACCTTTACAATTTTTTTAATGACTTATTTTCTCTTTGAAATAGGTCAATTGAATTAAAAATCACTTGGGGTGTCTGAGGTTTTGCGCATTTAACGTTACACGTTGTATATTCTGGAAAAATTCTTGAGGAACGTCACATAACATCACGCTACGACACCATGAAGCCGAGCAAAAGAACGCCAAGAGAAAACGAAGTGATAGCGGCGGGCGACACGGGCACCGAGCGGACGCCCGACGAGAACCGAGCATTACGAGAACAGCCGAACTGTGCGTGCCTATGACAACGAGGTAACACCCCGCGCGGCTCAGACGCTTTATCATATGCGTATAGCATAGATATTGTGGTGTCTAACCACTACCACGCGAACGATGTCGCGGGCATAATCAGCCCATAATGTTCCCACTGCTGGGACACAGGCCTCCTCTCTGAGAGAGCGAGTGAGCCATAATCCACCACGAGGAAACTGTGCGGGTTGGGAGTTTTTTTTTTTTTTTTTTCGAACCTACGACCTACAACTAGTAAGTCGCGGTCGGTATACCACTGTGCCACCACTGCTCTTCAAGTCGCAGGCAGAAGTCAGTACATAATAATTGAAATGCTACTCACATTAGCCAACCACTCCTGTTTGGATTTGGCTCTCTTCTTCATCTCGGCGATGCGCTGTTGTCTGATCGCTTCCAGGTCACTTGTGTCCAGGGTCTCTAATCTGTTCCAAAGCAAGTGGCTTCAATATTCAGTTTAATTTTATTAACGTCCTCTTTACATGTAGGGAACCCATGGGTTCCCAAAAGTGGGGAGTGCCCCACTTGGCGGGCCTAGAGTGACCAAAGGGTGGACATGGTGGCTCCAAGAAAATCTTGAATATTTATTAAAATTCTAACTTATTGTAATTGAGGAGCGTCGGAACGAAAACCGATATATCGAATTTACCATATTTTTCACAAATTAAAAAAAAGCTTGTAAGTTTTTTAATGTTACAAAAGTGGAAAATTATAGCATGTCAATTTGCAGTTAAAGTGACGTCGATTGATGTGTGAAACTTGACGGAGGGGAGATACTTAATTTAGGGAGATACTTGGCGGACAAGTATGGATATATCGGTTTTTGACGCGATCATTTGGATATATCGGTTTTTGACGAAACCAAAATGGATATGTCGGTATTGAACTGAAATGAATTTGAACCGATCATTGTTGAATTGTGTAAAACTTAATAAGAATTATCGGTTTTTAATCCAACAACAAGAACATGTTGAATTTAAAAATGTATTTGTCGGGTTTGATTTGACCACAGTATTTTGATATTTTTTTTAAGACGGATGTAACTGTTTTTTAATTGATTTCCTTCCTAAAGGGTGTATAATTAAACATTTTGTAACAGAAAAAAATTAAAAAAAAAACAATGTCTTAATTAAGACATATCGGTTTTTGTTCTGACGCTCCTCAATTTTTGACATTCAAAAGTGCCTTTTATATGCCAATTTGAAATAATGCTTTGACAACATTACTTAACCATGTGATACAAAAAGGGGCCCATGCTTAGAAACCATGTCCCATAAGTTGGAGTGCCCAGTCTCCATACACCTGCACTTCTAAGGACCTAGGAAATGCTACTGATGCTGCAATTGGCATAGCTACATAAAGAAGAAAATAGGATGGAAAAACCATTTCACTGTGGTAAGAAATGTGCAGCTAACACTGCAAAGTGACTGTAATTGGTTTAATTAAAATAAATGCCTTGACGAACTTGACTTCTACTGAAAGGACTCGCCTGCAATGTGTGGAAAAGGGAAAGGGACGCTTTAGCCCACCAATGGGACATAATAGAATAGAATAGAATACTCTTTATTATGTACACCATATACTACTACTACTATTATACTGTATGTTTTTTTTTTCAGGCTGCAAATTTTAACAGGGTGTTCTACTCATTAATATGAACAACTTTCACTATGGGACCAACTCTGAAATCACGAAAACGAAATCAGCTGTTTAATACAAAAGTTCAATACCTACTTGGCCAAAATGTATGAACCAGCTGATTTTTTTTTTCATGATCTCAGGGTTGGTCCCATAGTGAATGTTGTTCATATTCATGGGCGGAACACCCTGTAAAAATTTGGAGATGGTAAAAAAAAGCATGCTGTATATCACATCATCCACAGCCTGACTTCACTCACTGCAGAGGATAGGCCTCTCTTTCCAAGTGCCAATCCCCACTCCCCTGTGCCGGCCTCATTCAGGTTCCACCCGCCATAGTAACAATATCATCTGCCCATCTCGCTGTTGGATGACAGACATTTCATCTTCCAGTCCTCTGACCGTACCAATGGTGTCTCCATTCAGAGATTATAATATAGATATAGTTCATTATAAATAGATGGAGAAAGATGCTTTGAGTTTCAGTACCTCTCAATCTCGCTGTCCAGCTGCTTCTCCATATTGGAGGCCACTTGATGGAGTAACTGATCCATGATTGAAGGTTTTTTTTTTCTGAAAATATTAAGGTACATTGTGAATAACCACTTTATTCATAAAAATTGCTTAACGTTAGTGACTAGCGATTGTGTGACCATACATTTTTGATGTTTAACCTGGCACACTTAAAGTAAAAATTTGTAACACAGAGCACAAGGTGGGTTTGACAAACCCATATGATAAAGTAGACATTTTTAAGGTTTTATATTGATTTTAAATTCTTTTCTTAAATAAAAAAAAAATATAATAATAAAAAATATATGTATATGTCACAAAATATCGAACGATTTATTAAGGTCTGGGTGTATTATACCCGACCTTACGCTCGGTTTTCAAGTACAAAATGATTTGAAACTCGTATGAATCATTTACAATAACCGGAATCGAGTACTTCCTCGAATTAGGACAAGCGGAGGCGTAATTACTCTATATTTTGTCACAAAACTTGTTATTTTCTTGGTTTTTATTAATTATCTCCCGTTAAAACTATCACAAAGAAGTTTATTCATACGCTGTATCCGTTTCATATAGCCAGTATCACATAAAATGCGTCTCCCAAAGATGTAAACTTTTGTATACGGACCATGACCTCACGGCGCAAAGCACACATGTTGATCGATCTAACAATATCACAAAAACTTACCTTTTTCCGCGTTGAAAGAAAGTTGAACTATGCACTAACAAGGTTAAATTTTGTATTAAAACAGTTTCCAATGGGATCTATTGTCAAATTATCAATTAAAACCGATTTTTGTGAACATATCACAAGCAACGCTATTTCATTCACAAAAAATTGACAATGACAACCTGAACCACAGAACTAAAACGGAAAACCTGCACAGCCGGGACAACTGTTTTGGCCATAGACATATATATATCCCATCTCAATGGTTTTGGCAGATGTTTAATGTTGCCTACTTATTGATAGTGTTGTCATAATACTTACATAAAACGAAAAAAAAACCAGATTAGGTTTGATGGAAGAATGAAGTTGATTTGGGCTTCAAATAAGCCACCTTACCATCACCTTTGAACAGCAGCACATGCTATTATTGTATCCTACTCTACGTCATCCGAAAAAGCTTCATGAGCTACCACCAACCACCGCACGATAGCGTTTTCCAAGAGGTGACTTAAGTAGGTACTGCAAATGTACCCTCGTGGGCCTGTTCCACCACCTTTGCCCGGTGTTGTTGCTTGGAGATCTCAACGCCAAGTCTGCGGCGTGGGGATCCCCGGTCACCGATCCTAAAGGGGAGGTGTTGGAGGAGTCCAAATCGAGACGAGCCCGAACCAGGATGTTCGGAGAGGGTGTTACCGCCCTCACGACTGGTCTGACCATCATAAGCAAATTGACAGCGAGCTTCTCGAGGAGGCCGCTATAATCAAGGCCTGGTCCGAGAGTCATGTCGCAGAGATGTCAAAGAGGAGGCGCAGTGGTTTCGTGGGGCGATGACGCAAACCTGCGACACGTCCAAGCCCCGTGTCCGCACACAGCTTAAAAGGCGTCAGTTGTGCTGGTGATCCGCTACAATCGCGCAGATGCACGTGACTTGCATGGAGGTTAGATGCCAGTACACCTGATGCTGGAGGAGATTTATGAGGTGTACCATGCGTCAAAGGCAGCTCTGGCTGACCGTCGGCGAGTCGAAGAGTCAAACTAGGGAAGAGGTGTTGGTGACCCTAGCCGGGTATCCGTGGGAGCGCTCATATTGTGTGGTCCTAGGGAAGCTTCGGAAGTCGGCGCCCCCACTCTCTGAGAGTCTACAGCCTCAGCTGCTACAAGAAGTTGCCGCAACCCTCTTCCCTATTAGAGAAGAGTATGTAAATAAATAATAAAAAAAAATAAATATTATCCAAAAATTTAAGGACCAACGTTAAGTACAGTTTTTCTTAAATCTAAATGACGGAATGGTGGGACAGACTTCTGCACCTTACCGTCGAGACGATCCGACCAGTGTTCGTGCCACCACTGCATCCACTGTCAGGAGGACACGACGCAGCATACACTGACAGAGTGCTGCATGGTCTATCGACCTGTCGCTGCCACCTGTCGCTCGTTCTTGGTCGGGAGTGCCGAGTCGTGGGATGCGGTGATCTCCTTGTGTGTCAAACTGTCATTTCACAGAATGAGGCCGCGGAGAGGGAGATCGAGACTACTCTCCCGATCCGCAGCAGGCGGACCGGGCGTTGGCGGAGTGCGGACAACGGCCTCTTCCAGCCCCACAGGTACTGTGGGATGGCGGAAACGGACACGTCCGACACCCCCCATCCAGCAGGACCCGAGACGGTGGTGCGTAGCTCCAAGCGCGCCCCTATTGGAGGTCGCGGGAGGTCTTACACTTCACAATATCAGCATCGACTTAAAGTGTCTTCAACAGAAACGGCTAAAAAAATTAACACTGCATTTGGACCGGGTACTACTAGCGATCGGACTGTTCGTTTCTGGTACAAGCGTTTTGACACCGGTGATATCTGCGAATATCAACCTCGCCCAGGCCGACCCACCAGCTTCGATGAAGATGCTTTGCGTCACGAACTTGAGCTACATCGACAGACTATAGTACGCGCGATTTAGAGAAGGCGCTTGGACAATCCCACGCGACTATAGATCGTTATCTCAAATCGATGGGATATCGCAAAGTGATGTCACGTTGGACACCTCATGCGTTAACGGACCATGACCGGGCCGTTCGTGTGGCCATTTGTCAAAGTTTGTTATTTCGTCCGCACAGACGAGACTTTCTCAAGGACATTATTACATGTGACGAGAGCTGGATACATTATGAAACTAACACGCGTCATGCGCCTATTGGAGTCCTCGCGGGGAAAACCCACCAGCCCAGCCTAAACTTAATGAACACGGTCGTGAGATTATGTTGTCTGTTGTCTGGGATTGGCAAGGAATGATTTTCTGGGAACTCCTCGAATCTCATCAGACTATTAACGCCAATCTGTATACGCAGCAGCTTCGCAAACTAACAGAGATGTTAAAAATTAAGCGCCCAAAACGACTTGGAGTCCAACTTTTGCATGACAACGCACGACCTCATTGCGCCAAGTTAACACTTAAACAGCTAGAGGAGCTAGGATGGCTGACTGTTCCACATCCACCGTATAGCCCGGATCTTGCGCCTTCAGACTTTTATTTATTTCGAACTCTTAAATTTCATTTACTAGGAAAACAATTCGAAAATTCTGGAAGTAAGTATTAAAATTGAACTTGAAAATTTTTTCGTGTCCCAGCCTGCCTCATTTTGGGAGAAGGGTATTCAAATTTTGCCCAGTAGATGGCTGACTGTTGTTGATAACGAGGGAGACTATAAAATTGATTAAATGTATTTTTTATTCATAAAAAAATATTAATAATAATTTGTCTTTTAACTGGAAATAATTTATGAGACAACCTAATATTTCACTACACCTGCTCTCAAAACGGTGAAGAAAAACATCGTGTTAAAACCGACAACCGCGTGGTAGATTACCACAGAACAGAATAAAAAAAACAGTAGATTACAGCCCACTCCCTCTCACAGAGAGGATGCCTGTGTCCCAGCAGTGGGAAAATTATGGGCTGATTATACAATTTGGCCACAAAAAAAAAAAAAAAACAAAAACATCAAAACATTTATTGGTTAAAAGCGTAGATACAGAATGAACTACGTTCTCTACCTACGGTTAAAAGATTGTAATGACAGTCATTGTTTAAGTACAGATAATAAAATTGTTGCATTACTTCAGTCATATTTCACCTCTTGCACATTGAGCTAGGTGTACCTACAACATTTACATACTTCATACCCTTCCATTTACCGCCATAAACATAGTTTACACGAAGAAGAAACAATAAATAAATAATAATAAAACAATCAATTTGAATTTTACAGTAAGAAGTGTTGTTAGGGGCTTGTGGCTAAGTAATAACAGCCGCAAGGGTCGATAGATCAGGATAAGCTAGGCTCTGCGCGGTTGGCCCGTGGACGGGTGACCATCTGTACATATCAAGTTCACCCTGTACCTCGGAAAGCACGTTAAGCCGATTGGTCCCGGCTGTCATTCGTGGATCTTTGACAGTCGTTACGGGTCGTTAGAAGCCCGAAAGTCTGACAACCAGTCTTACTACATGGTATCGTATTATTATAGCCGCTCCATGTAAAATACTGGGATTCAGCTGCATCCGGTTGGACTGAAAACCGACCCCAACATAATTGGGAAAAGGCAGATGATGAAAGTAAGACGTGTAATTTTACTGCAGCTAATTAAAAGTCCGACAGTAAATGCATTCAGCAGACTATTGAGTTAGAGCCAGCGCAGACGACAGACATTTGTCCGCGGAATTTTTTGTCCGCCAAAATAGAGCGCTTACAAGTGCATCAAGTAACGCACACGAGGCGGACTTTTTGTCCGTGGTAGTTTTAGTCCCTCGTGTGCGTTACTTGATGCAGTTGTAAGCGCTATATTTTGGCGGACGAAAAAGTCCGCGGACAAATGTCCGTCTGCGCTGGCTCTAATTGATACTATGCTAACATTGAGAGTATCAACAAAATTACATGACTAGCGATTATTACCAGCCAAGTTAATTGAACAACTGGCAGTCGTGACATCACCCAAAGGGGTGATTTGGATTTTGGATTCTAAAGCTGTGCTAAACCTATGGTTGCCTAGAAGAGCGGAGCATTATGAAAGTGATGACAGCGGGGTTTGACTTAACGGTGTCAAAAATTTTCTTATTTATTTGAACTTTTCGCACATAAAAAAGGTACATGAAAGGTACAGACGCCAGCACATCAAGCTACTACAATCTGTCAAACTTTAACCTTTTGAGCGCCAAGCGGTACCGAACGCGATGGGTCCCCCAGCGCCAAGCTATAAAATAATGTATAATGAATGTATAGTAAACAGTAGTGATGAGGGTAATTGTATTATCGATAAATGTTACTAACACGTTAATGTTACTTGCATTTTATATAAATGTACCAGATAAATAAAATAATGACGTATTTTTATGTCTTGTTTTATTTACAATTATATTTGTAATAAGAAAAAACAGAATACACTTTAAATAATGACAAATCAGATACATAACTCAAACAAAACAACAACAAATCTACGAAACTGGCTATATCCCTATTGTCTTTTGACGTCATCCAGTTGTCTTCATACCAAGACCGTGGCGCTCGTAGCACGTAAAAGTTCAATTTTTATTAGGGATATCTATGGTCTCTTTTCTTAATTTTTTTTGTCTATTCCATGTTTATGATAAACACAATATAAACAACAACAATAGAGAGCTGCAGTCTGCACTATCTCACACTGACCTTGATGCGCTTACGTCTATAACGTCACAGGATGTCTTCTATTCGTGTCTATGGCGCACGACGCACCGATATCTACTAGTTTCGAAGTGACGAGATCTTTCAATATCGATATCAGTATTAACCAAAATACGGCACTTAATGTGTATTAAAAGATTCGTGTAAATACATGTGTAAGGGCTAGCAAAATTAATTAAGTACATACCTTTTGACTCGCATTTTTTTCAAAACTCAACATTTCGATTCGAAATAAGTGTTTTTTTAAACTTTCGTGTCTACACATCGACACTTTAGAAACTTGATCAAGTAACTACAACACTAGACGTCTTCATATGAAGACGTCTAGTGTTGTAGTTAGACGTCTTCATATGAAGACGTCTAGTGTTGTCGGCGCCTGGGACATTAAAAAAATTTTGGCTATTATAATTTTTCTGTTTTTAATATAAACAAAGACCCCTATTGAAACAAACATTTAAGTTTAGGGTTTTAGGCAATAGTAAGAATACGCACAAAAGCATTTGTTCATGTATTTTAATGTAATAAACGTTATGATTAGATATTGTCTTCTAATAAAGACGTGGCGTGGGGGGCACGGAAACGATTGCCTTCTATAGAAGACCGTGGCGCTCAAAAGGTTAATAGATTTTCAACTTTATCGCTAAAGCACAAGGTTCAAAGTTGATTGGGATAATTTGGCAGTTTCGGGTAGCTTAATGTGCTGGCGTCTGTACAAGGGCGGAATTAATGACTTAGGCATTCTCTACGAGTGAACTAAGGGTAGTGAAGAGATTAGATGGTAGGTGCTTTGATTGAGAGGAACAATGATAAAAAAAAAAACTATTAAAAATATACATTACTGACTCATAAATAAAATAAAAATTGCTCTTTAGTTTAGTAAAAACGTTTCAGTGACGTCATTCGCTGGTAAATTGCGGGTGCTACGGCCACCGCTCTTCTAGGCAACTGTAGCTGAAGTGTGCGTACACACGAGCGGCACGCACGTGGCAACTGCAGCCGTCGCCGCGTCGTACCCAAATACACGATCGGCACGCCGCCGATGCGACGACGGCTGCAGTTGCTTCTGTCTTTGACGCCTGCTGCTCGTGTGTATGCACACTTACACGCACGCGGACCCGAGATGGTAAGCGGACATTCTAGCCAGTTGTCTCATTTTCTTGGTTGGCCTATGACTATTATTTAGCTGTATTTATAAAAATTTGAAATCAAGACTTGACGAGCATCGTTTAGATTGTTGAATACAGCTGTGGTAATGTCAAAAACTCACCTTGAAAACTTAGATGAAGTGAGCTGTCGTTCAACCTAACTTCGTGCTATGGATTGACACTAATGACAGCTCACTTCAGATTCCACGGTGAGATTATAACAGAATAGAACGTCTAGCCTCTGACAGAAATTACTGGTTAGAACTTGATTTAAAATAATTGTCTTGTTTTTAATTCATGGCGATTCTACAATTTAGTTACGCCTACACTTATACCTTTACATATAATATCTGGATATGACAATGTTTGTTGAATATCATAGACATAATAATACTTGTAGAAAACTCTGATTTGGGGGGGGGGGGTTAACGCGTTCGAGACCTGTGTCATTTAATGACACTGACAGCTTATGATCGCAGGTTAGATATACTGATCGCATTCAATTTCATTGGTGAAAATGGCACACAGCTCTTGACGACGCTCTTGACAACAATTCCCAGCAAATTGAAACTGCACTACAAAAACTAGACAGCATCTATCAGAAAGGTGTGCTCATATTTAAGCATGTGGGTCAGACCATCAAACTGACTAATTTCCTCCATGGGACCAACATCGTACTGACGAAAAAATTATCAACTGTCCCATACAAAACTTCAACACCTACTCGACCCTAATGTATGAGACGGCTGATTATTTTTTTGCGATTACGATGTTGGTCCCATGGAGAAAGTTGTTCAGTTTGATGGTGTGAATCACACCTTGAATATGAATACGCCTTTCTGATACATGCTGTACAGTACCTGGGCGTTAATATGACACACCGAGTTTAAAAAAGAAGTGACACAGATATGAGTTACAGAGACGACGATATGCAAAGACGAACCTCTTTTATAATTCGATGTGCAATATGAACGAGTCAATATTTTTATCTCACGAAGTGACGTACGCTATACTCGTGGTAGCCATGTGTACAAACACGCAGTAAATGTGTGCGTGAAGACGAGTAGTGTCACCACATAACACACACACACATGTACACACTATCGACTTCGCAATTGTCTCGGACGGTACCGAGAGCCCTGCGTTTACACACACATTCATATCGTGTTTTTACACTCGATAACCACAAGTAAAGCGCGCGTCCTTTCGTGAGATAAAATTACTGTAACACCTACCAGCTATTTAGTTACATAAGGAGCATCACACAAAAAGCATACTCATTAAAAAATGTCCTGTATTTAGAAAAAGTTAAAATCTAATATCGCTTGGCAGATCGATTGTATACAGTACTAGATTACAACTATTACGGTTAGTACCCGATGGTCTACTGCATTAATTACAATTATTGGCTCAATGGCTGACGAAAACCCGTAAAATGATCTTCAAGACCATATTCAAATAAAAAATATTATAGCCAGACTGTTCTGCAAAAATATCACCTGGAAACTTAGGTGACGGGAGCTGTCATTCCACATGATGCTTGGATTGACACGTACATTTAAATTAAATTGTTTAAATCTATTTAATAATAATAAAGCTGAAGAGTTTGTTTGAAAGTGCTTAACTCTGAAAGTACCGGTCGGATTTGAAAGAATCTCTTTGCATTTCTTCAGGAATTTGCATACACACGCTACGACTCGTTAAGAGAAAAGCAAAAAGGAAAAGAACGCTTAGCGTAAATAAAGAAATAGCGTGGGCAGGCGATGCTATCCGACGGGGCGTGCCGCGGGAACAGTTAGTTTAATTATAATATACACTATTGACAGCTCATTTCACTTATACAACGTGTAACGTTAAATGCGCAAAACCTCAGACACCCCAACTGATTTTTAATTCAATTGACCTATTTCAGAGAGAAAATAAGTCATTAAAAAAATTGTAAGGGTTTTATGTGCTGTTTTAGTTTTACTGGCCATTCTGATCGTTTCTTGCGTCTGCGACGACGCTTTATCGAGGGAGGAGTCGTCACCGGGCCGCTGCGCCGCGCTGACATTGGGTTGCTTGATCTATTAATAAATGGACACGGAAACGTTTTTAATGATTTTTTTTTTTGAAAAATATGACCTATATTAAAAAGTGGTTCAATTAATTCTGCTCGTTATTCTGATCAAACTATTTTCAGGTTTTGCGCATTTAACGTTACACGTTGTATAACTACATATTATCTGTGACATACTCGTAGAACACGAAAGTTGCAGGATGTAATAAATAGTATTTCTGAGCAGGTATCGATGGTCACCCGGTCATCCGCGGGAGGTTGTGAGATTTTTACAGAATAGCCTAGCTCGGCAGAACTTACCTACATTACAATTTTTATCAATCACTTTTCAAGTACAAAATTAAACTCTGACAACACTAAAGCCACGAATACACTAGGGGACAAATGGAGCAACATGTTGCGGAACATGGCGCTCGGCAACTACGTGAATGTCCCGAGAGAATGTCGCGCCGTGCGCTCGCTCTCAGAAACATGTCCCGCGTCACGTAAAATGTTGTGGGTCATGTTGCGGGACACTATGCAACGTTGCAGCGTCACGTATATTTTGTGTTGCGCGTCATGTTGCGGGACAAAATGTTCCCTAGTGTATCCGGGGCTTAAAGCGAACACTGCGCGGGCGCACTTTGCGCGTCGTTTTGTTTTAATGATTAAGTCACGCGACTCTTCGCGCCAGTTTGTACACCTCCATACAAGTTAGTTGACACAATCAGGGCGAGCGAATTTCGTCCCTCTGATTCGCCTGAATTTGGTCATAGCTTAAAAGGCATTACAATTCAATTCCCTTCGATCCCGTTCAATTACAAAATTAAAGTCAGTCCTACCATTTCACAATAAGTCCAGGTACGATTTTTTTCGCGCACTGGATTTTCAACGCACTGCTTAGCGCCGAGAGTTGAAAATTCAACAGTGTGTTTTGGACGCGCTGGGATCCGCTCTGTTGGATTCTCAACGCTCGAGAGTTTAAAATCCAGTGTGAAAATGGGCAAATTCAACTAGTTTGCATACCTTTATAAATTCTTAATCTAGAATCCGATAGGGATGCCAAAATAATGCTACCATTGCATTGAGCGGCGCACACGTCTAAAGCGCGCTCGCTAGCCGGCATAGACATTGTTCTGGCGCCGTCTAAGCCGTGGAGGTATAACGCCGAATCAGTCTCCGAATGCGCAGCCACCCAAGTAGCGGCCGGGGTCCTACAGAACGTCGATTTCGCCATAACTGAAGCGCGCGCCGATCCATTGATCACACAATCCACGACAACATCAGCCCCACCTCGAATAGTCGGTAAAAATGAGCAGACAACCAACTTCGAAGGCTCTGTAACTTTTGGGCGCAAGGTAACCAATGCTTTCTGAATTTCGTTGTCGTAGCCTAACGACAGACACGGACCGGTAACAGGGAACGTTTTTGGCATACACTCCAAAGTTTTCGTTTCCCATAGCCAGCAGGAGTTTAACTGCGAAGATATAGGACCATATTCTGTTGACCAGACGGAGACGACCGGCGAGCTGTCCCCTGACCCTGAGAAGGTGCGTAGACAAGTCGAGGGGTTCCTTAAGTCGTATTGGTATATCGTACCAACTCCACCGAGATAGAACTCTTTGGGTCTGTGGACATCCCAAGCACATGACCATAAAGGTACTCCTGCGTTTACCGACATATTTGGAACGCCTCTCTCTAAAATCTTCGCAGTGCCCTCTAATCCTACAGTTAGAAGCAAATCGTTGGGCTGAGAGTAAGTAATTCCCCTGATTGGTTTAGAATGTAGATGCACGAATTGTCCGAGGGTATAGTCCACACAGCTGACCCTCCTGATACCATACCCAGGGAACAGGTAGTTAGCACTTTTCTGCGACGCATAGATTTCGTATGTCCTGCAGTTATAAGTGAGGACTCGACAGCCTCCTTCTTTGGTAATTTCCAAGTTTTTCTCGAGAGCGAATCGCCAAGATCTGTCTGCTTGTTGCACATTGCCTTGGGAGTTTGCTATTGTTTTCTTTAGGTCCTCTAGCTGTGCTGCTAATGCACGCTGACTTATTCTAGCTGACTGTAAATTTAATTCCGTTCGGCACTTGTCGGCCTGTAGTATATCCACTAGTTTCTGCAGCCTAGTTACCTCGGAGTTGTCTGCAGCTGTAAGTCTTCTTGCGTAAATGCACCTTAAGTCTTTGAGTGACGCTTTAGTTTTGCATGTAGGACACGACCTGTCTTTAGCTGCTTGTGCCTTCAACCACCGTTCAACGCATTCAGCACCGAATAAATGGCCGCATTTTAGAGCTACAAGTCTGTGGTTACCGGAGTTACCCCAAATATCGAGACAGATGGGACACGTCTCGCCATCCAAGTCTTCATCAGGGGAGGTGATTTTCCTGAATTTAGCAGGAGGTTCGTTAACGTCGATGTTATCCTTCTCGTTGCTCTCCGGTAACGATTGATTAGAGTCCTCGCTTGCTGAAGAAATCATATTACTGTTACTATCCTCATTTTGGAGTGTCGGTTCGCTTTGTCTTGCAACCCTAATTCGACTCTCTGCTGTCTCCACAATCCTTCCTATACGCAGGTACGTGTCATCAATAGCAAAGGCGAGCCGCTGACGAGCTTCCCTCAGGCGTTCGATGTCGCTGTAACGTGGTCGAGGAGTTCTGTATGTACTAATATCGTCGTCACTTTGTGTGAACGTGTCGGAGGATTGGGTGGAGCTGGGTTCGTTCGACTGCTGTACCATAGGTTCGGGGATCTCAGCGTTGCCGTGGGACAGAGGCACAGTTACCAAAATGCTGGGGCTGCTCCTGTCAGGACTGCCCTGGTCATTGGGGCTGCCCTGGCCAACGGGACTGCTTCGGTCAGTCGAACCGCCCCGGTCAGCTGAAGAGCTACTCATCGCGAGTCATGTGGGATCTGCAAGGAAAAGCTGGGATGAAATCAAAGTAAGGACATGGATTTGACAAAAAGTTAAGAATATTTTAAAAAATAACTGATAATATATGAAATCTCGCCACAGCTTTCGTAACTTGGCAAATCAATGCAGAAAATATTTCAATAAAAAAAAAAATAGAAAGAATGTGGGCGGCCATTCCTCAAACTGATTTTGATGAACTAATTTTAAGCATGCCAAATCGCTATTATTGTGTGAAACATGTCAATGGAAATACAGATTATTAATTTTTTTTTATCTTTACAATAAAAAATTTAAAAATCCTTATTTTTGCCATTTTTGTCATTTAATTGACGAAATTATCTTAGGTTAATTTTCCACAATTTGGAAGAAATGCAATTTTTCTTATTTTTAACAACATATAGAAAAAGAAAAAAAAAAACATATGTAGAAATTAAAGTAAAACGCCCGGCTGGAAGACTAGATTTGGTAAATATTAATAGGATGTTTTTTTATACAGTGTGAGTCTTTATAAAGTGCACATATTAAAAACGGTGAAAATATAAACAGTTTTATCGACGGAAAAAATGTCAAAAAAAATACTAATTTTTACTTTTTTTTACTCTCGTCTGGGTACCCCATGCAAACAAACTGTTACTACTTTTAAACTAAATGTCATATTAAAACAAAACAAAATTAATAATGATCTCTAATAATAGGCCAAGCTAATAAAGCCATAATTTTTTTAAAAAGAAACCTCATAAATTAATTATTCATGATTTTTTAAAGAAAATTTACCATTTTTACCATTTTTTACCATTTAAAAAAAAAAATTTTTGATATTTTTTCCATCGATAAAATTGTTTATATTTTCACCCTTTTTAATATGTGCACTTTATAAAGACTCACACTGTAGTTCAAAATGTACTTGATACCTAAACACATGATGTGTGTCATCATCATCAAAAGTATGATAATTTGACAAATGTCAAAAAGTCAACACGCTTCTAACGGTACCTTCGTTAGAAGCGTCTTGACTGTCCGCTGGTTATAGGCTATGCGACGTCACAATAAATTCCATATGGTGCCCTCTACAGAGCATAGAGAATTTAAAAATAAATATTTTGGGATGGTGCCTTGTTGGGTATCAAATGTAAGGGCTTAACTAGCACATTTCAAAAATATAAATATTACTGAAATAAGCCACAAAATAATTAAATCAAAAATAAGTTTAAAAACTACAACCCAACTACTGAAAAGGATGAAATAAGAAAGTACCTTGCTGTGGTTGCATGGTACCATTGCTTATAAGTATGTTAGTACCTACAGCGGCATGCGACCATGGGAAGGTTCTTTCTTGTTTCATCCTTTTCAGTAGTCGGGTTTTAGTTTTTAAAATTATTGTTTTTATTATCTGTTGTCTTAGCGGCAGTAGAAATACACACTGTGAAAATGTCAACTGTCTACCTATTAAGGTTCATGAGATACAGCCAGCTGACAGACAGACGGACGGACGGACAGTGGAGGCTTAGTAATAGGGATAACACCCTAAAAAATAATCAAAAACTTTATTTTGTTATTGTACTGGCTCGCATTTTTAGCCGACTGCCAAGGAAGGGTTATGTTTTTTTTTATGTGTATTCTAGCAACAGAAAGAGTAAAGACAGTAGTCTAAACTAATATTATAAAGAGATTTTATTTTTTGTATCTTTATTTGTTAGACTTTCACGCTAAAATGTCTGAACAGATTAGGATGATATTTGGCACATGGGTAGACCGTGACACATATTAAGACATACAGTTTTTACCCGATATGGCCATGGAATTGAGGCTTATGCGGGTGAAGCCGCGGGGTACAGCTAGTAGGTAGTAAATTAAGATTTACAATATTGACATAATATATAAAAACAAGTGTACTTTCAAAGAAGAAGAGCACTTGCTCAGTGCATACAGGGATAATTGTTGGTTGGTGTGTCTTTCCCTTTACTTATAGGCTAACGGGCCTCTGTGAGTTGGCTTTGACCGCTTGTATGCCTAACGTCTGGGTATGGTCCTGAGATATACAAGAGGTTTAAAAACATAAATATTTAACAATGGGCAAAAATGTGCCGAATTCATCATCAAAATAAATTGTCCTGCACTCCTCCCAATTTATTTGGGGTTGATGCAACATTTATTTTTCTTCCACACTAATTCTCTATCAGTCATCATCTTGGTAGTCACCCCCTTTCTAGCCATGTCATCTTTCACACAGTCCATCCATCAGTTCTTAAGGTGCTTTTTAACTTAGCCCATTCATCTAATACTTACTATTGTGTTATTTACTATTTTTTTATGCTCCAGCAGTTATTTACTAGATAAATAATAACAATCGCGTAGTACTCGCAATTGGCGTGCGTGTATGACCACATGTATGAATGAAAACAAAGCAGAAGGAGTATGTAAGGATCATAGCAGGTATATTCTGTAATTTCTGCCGACCCCATTGGGAAGACGGCGTGAGTTTATGTACGTAATCATCACATTGCAGCGACTGAACTGTAACACTACCATATGAGCCTGCCTTTATACTTTTGTTAAGCATAATTTTGCAACAATGAGAAAATTATAACTTAGGGTACACAAGATTTTCATATTCCTTGTAAAATTCATTGTTATCGATAAATTATTATAAGAAATATGTTTTATTTTAGTAATTATAGTTATCAGCTGGTTAATGTGGGTATGTACACAAACGCGCGCTTTTGAGCAAGTATGTACTTGTAAAAGGGAATCTAACCAGTTGTAACTATTATAACTTATTTTAACTGCTTAATAAATGAATAATCAATTAATTTAAAGTTTACAAACATAACGTTACTTACCTAAACAAGAGAAAAGCTTCGGAAGTATCCACCACCATGCGATTCCGTTCTGTTTTTTATCAAAACTGTCAAATTCAGACACCAAACAACCACTTAGATGCTAGATCATTAGTATCTAAATAAATCCGGCCGTGATTTGAAATTAAACAGCTAGTTTTATTAAATAATTGTTCGAGAAAAATGTTGAAAATATCGATCGGCTACAATCGGTCAAGAAATGCAAAACATGCATTCTGTTTCTGTATGGTTTCTGTTGACAATTTGACAAGTTGAGTGGGTACGTAAGTTTACATTCTCTGTCAGTTTAAAATAATCGGATACACGTCTTATAAACCGTACTTATAAATTACATTTTTAAATATTATTTTATTCAAAAGGATAAAAAACATTTGAAATATAAAAATGGTAGCCCACCGGTATTGGAAACAGGGTCTAAGTTACCGGCGGTGAGGGCTCCAGATAGAGGAACCTCCTGACAATGCGAGCCGTGACCAGAAGTGCCACTTTCTGAATCAAGCCCTTGATCCAGCTGCCTAACAAGAGCCTCCTCAGGTGTTAGTCGAGGCTCTTGGCTATTAACCCATTGACTGTCACGACTATCGGCATAATGATCGCTGAGTCCACATCCCACATGCCATTGCCATGACGACCACCTCGCGAGCCAAGTCAAGATAGGTACTTGATTTCTTTATCCTTCTCGGCTTTCACGAGGTTCTCATCATGTGGGACGGCTATGTCAACAATCATTGCGCGCCTCTCTGATCGATCCATCACTACTATATCAGGCTTATTGACAACAATAGTCCTGTCAGTGATGATGGATCGATCCCTGTACAATTTACCATCTGCATTTTTGAGAACTGGGTCGGGCATATACCTGTTGTACGGCACCTCCAATTCCACAAGGCTGTATTTCAGAGCAAGTTGCTGATGGGTGTCCTGGCTACAAGGTTGTGTCTATGCAAGTATTCTCCGTTAGCTAGACGAGAACTTGACTTACTTGACTTGAAACTTGAAAGTGTACTTGAGCCACGGAGATCCCGATGGACATAACATAGGCAGTCTCATCAGCATTTGGAGTTTGGACTGCCGACAGAAGTAATAACTTAAAACTATGAAATAACGGTGTTTTAATAAAGTTTTCAAATTGTAGTACCTGTTAAATATTAAAAATTCATCATTTGTAAATTGGAATTATTAACATTAGCCTCATTTTTTCATCTGCATATATCTGCTCTTACCTACAGCAGCCTAATGGCGTAACACACTATCAATCTCAATTTGAATCATTTTGAAGCTTATTGCTAATCCATTGCTTCATATGTTCGCAAAATTTGCATGCTCAGCAAAGTGAATAAGGCAATCTTTTTTCATTTTGACAGTTCAACAACATTCATTGTTGTTGAACTGTCAAAATGAAAAAAGATTGTGATTGATCGCTGCACGATTGTTGAATTACGGTGCTGGTATATTTACTGTTAACATTAACATCTCAGTGGCACGAACCCATAAGATTTTCCCCTACCTAAACTCGCTCCACGCGCCTAAAGAAGTTTTTACCTCAAAAAGCTTGCTAAAAAATAAAGAATCTAATCTAGAAGAGTGAGCGAAGCAAACTTGGGAATTAGGGCCTCCTCGTACGTAAGGTTCGAAAGGCTAAGGTAAAGGCCAGATTCCAAAACTTTAACTGCTTTAAAACGAGAATAAGCTTTTCGTCATAACTCGAAAAAGTAAGTTCTCTTTCTGTATAATGGTGAAAAGAAAACAGAACCTAGCCAAGATAGGGTGCTAAAATTTTCGAGCTCGCTTCGCTCGCTCTTGCATTCTACATTCTCATAGTTGCTTAGGCTTTCCCGTATAACTCGACAATGTAACTCTTATTTCTGTTTGTAAATATAAAACAAAATCTAACCTACCCGAGCCGACTCGTTAAAAAATTTCGACCTCGCTTCGCTTGCTCTTCTCGCTCTACACAATAATATATGGTTCTGATACCTGCTATTTATAAAAAAAATGCTGTAACCAATTGAGCAGCATTATTAAGTACCCCCATGTAAAAGCTGCGTCCCTGAATAGCATTAGTAATGTGGAGATGTACAGACGCCAGCACATCAAGCTGCTACAATCTGTCAAACTTTAGTAGATTTTCAACTAATGCGTATTAGGTTCAAAGCTGATTTGGAAAATTTGATAGTTTCGGGTACCTAGCTTGATGTGTTGGCGTCTGTACATGAACATTAACATAACGCCTTTAATCCCCGAAGGATTAGGCAGAGGTTTACCTACATATAGATCTTGCACCTACATTTCAACAGTTATGCTTAAGTCCTCCCATGTCATGGGGCAAGCTTACTGTCACCAACTGGGCACAAATCCAGACTCCAGGGTGCTTCTGAGAAATTTCTGAAAAAACCTAATAAAGCTTTACCCGACCTGAGAATCGAGCCCAGGACCTGATGCTCAGCAGTACGTAACGATTGCGACCACCAACGACGAGATGTATGTAGCTCCCTAAACATTTTCCTCAGCACCCGTGGTGACCCTCCCCAAAATCTTGGGCTGCGACCGCACTTGTCTTTCACAATAAATCTCCGGTAATTGATACGGCTGATTATTATTATGTTATAAAATTTTCTGATCCTGCATCCTAATTGCTTAACACACTATCAAGTTCACTCATTTTGAAGGATATTGCTAGTCCATTGCTTCATATAAAGCCATTCATACTGTTAGTGTGTTACACAATTACTCCACTGGGCTAACCTAATTACTTAACTAAAAGTATTTTGAATTTAGCAGGATCCTTTTTCTACCTTCTCAGCTTACAATACTTGTTCAAGTAATTCATAATGTATCCGAACGCAAAATAGTAACTTTCGAAACTCATTATCACAGGAGAAACAAAACGAGATTGCACAAACTCTTACTTCTGATTGGTTAAACAGTAAAATGTGTCAATTTTTAGGCCAATCATATACGTAGAAATGGTGTTACCCAATGGGGTTGCGTAAAGTACAGTTGGTAATGTGATGTATTTATTTATGTTCCTGTCAGTTGGTAGCAGTGACAAAATTGCAGTGGAACGGGGCGGCGTAGCGGATTGCGCCCAATCCCGTTTTTAACATTTTTCACATACGTCGAGCTTGATCCGTGACTTATTTGTGTAAAATAATTATAAGTCGATAGTGATAAGTGTTTCGAGTGAGCGATACAACGCGGTGGACGCCGCATGAGCTGTGTAAAAGTGCCTAACAAGTTGGTCGTCGGTGTTGATAATGGCGTCCAGGACCGAATAAAATCAAAATGTTTGTGTGAAAACGTGTAATAATCGGAGGAAGCTGCTGTGATGTGTTTAATTGCTGGTCAGTACATTATAATATATTTTTAATTCCATATTTCATGCGGAAATCTATCGATTATTGTGTTTTTTGACGAAGAAGAAAGTTAGATCCTGAAAGTTAAAAAAAATAGGTCATGAATATGTTTTTGAGTTTGATCGCGGAGTCGGAAAGGTAGTATGTAGGTCGTAGAGCGCGCATGTTAGTCAATATCTGCGGTATTTCACTCAGGGCGAGCTATGTTGACATTTTACAGAATCATGTCGCAAGGCAAGAGTATCTGGGTCAGGCAGTTTGGGGTCAAATGCGCGCGCACTGAGCCAGTGACGTCAGGCCTCCCCTTGCCACCCCCGAGCACATTTCACTTTCTGTGTACACGAAAATATAAAATAAGTGCAAGCTAGGTCATACAAGAAAGGAGGCTAAATAGGATCCCTGTGTCAGGTATTTTTAATCTGTATTTGTTTATGGTCGATATTTTTAGTGCAATGGGTCATTGGCCCCGTTTTGTATTTTTTGGGTATGTGCATAGTTTATTTATTAAAAATTATCTTTCTATTGAGGGTTAATAGTCTTTTTGTTATTTCTTAAAGACCCCTCACTATTATAATTGAACATTAATGTTCAACTCTAACTTTTAGTAATTCAAATATTACCAAGCATTTCAAAATACAACAAATATAACAAAGTTCACTTGAATATCTGACACTGCTAGTATAAGTTTTAGACTAGCATAGTCTAAAACTTACACGAGGACTCTTAGACTAACCCCTTTTATAACAAAACAAGGTTTTTCTATAGATCAGAAGGCCAATTCCCAAGGTTAAAAATGTTCAAAATCAAGTTGCAATCTCAATCTTAGTGACAACAAATGTCAAAAACTTTAAAAATTTGTTAAATTAGAGATATTTTGAGAGATAGAGACTGAGATCAGAGTGAATGGTATTTAATTTATGAGAATAGCCCTTCAGGTTTAAACCAGCAAGCCAGTTATTGAATTAAGTACCTAACTGTTACAGAAATGCAGTTCTTTAGATGAAAATGACAGTTTAGTTTGGTGCTAAGTTGTCATTTTAGTATTAAGAACTTTGCCTAAATCAAAATAAAGTTTGAAATACAAATTCTGGCTCAAAAGTTTAGCCTTAACAGATTATGAAGGTAAGTGTCCTACATTATTAAGAATTTAAGATAATTTTTAAGTTATGGGACACAAAAAAAGAGTTCAAATTCCATTGCAACCAAAAACTTATTAGGATTTTTTGTTACCAGAATGGTGGTCACTCAAAAATCAACTTAGAATACATTTCACTAAAGTAGATAACTGATTCAGTGGTGTTGGAATGGTAACTATCTGAGGTTATAAACACCGCTATGGAACAGAATCAGTTTCAGTAAGGGTACCAAAAAAGAGAAAAAAGAAATAAAAAAAATATACAATTATGAACATGGTAAGTAGTTAGTTTTTCCAATTGGATTGATCAACCAACCGGCACTTTCTATTATCAACAACAGGTCATACATTTCAAAATATTAATTTGATTAAAATATGATACTTAACCTTTTGAATGTCTTAAGTTACACAGTTCGACATAAGCAATTGTGTTTCTATTGAATCTCTCATTCGATGAGTTAATTAGGGGCCTTGTATACTTAGCTTAGCTACAATAATAGAAAGATAGACCTACATTTTCAAGGTTTCTTCACATCTTTTATCTTCATCTGCTAACTTCACAATAAAACTTCCAAGTTCACGGATCTAAATAAATACAATGCAATAGACATGTGAGGTGTTAAATGATTTTGTTTCTGTAAGAGCTGATTTTTCAATAGCTAAATATCTCGTAACTGAAGAGTGACAGCTTTTGTATTGAAAACATATCAAACTCATATTTATTCTTCAGATAACAGGTATTTGACTATTGAACAATCAGCCCTTAGTAGGTTTGCGGTTTGTACAAACACTTTTACACTTCAATCATAATTTAAAAATTAGATGAGGTTGGTGTTTCCTATCTGACTACTCTGAGAAGAAAGGCCGAAACAAACTCATAGTTCATAGTCTCTTTTAAAGTGCATACATATTCTTGGTCAGATCATGTAGATTGATGTCTGAAATGGTCTTTTGAGGAAAGAACTACACAGATTAAGCAGACCTGTCCACTCAGTGCACTCATTCATCAGAAATTGTGTAGCTCAACGCCACGTTGCATGTCTTGCTATGCTACTAACACATGTACCCATTATCTGTTCAAATATTGAATTTCTTTGTCATATTTTGCATCCATTCTATTTATTTGACCTAGATTACCAAGGCTATTGTAACCACTATCACCAAGCTTAGATTATAAGCAGATAACTAACTTTTGTTTTATTATGCTATGATCTCTGGCTATCAATAAAGGTGTAAATGATGATTACAGTTAAGTGACATTCAAACGTCAAAAATGTGTGGTTAAACAGTCAATAATTAATTAACTTTAAGCATTTTTTATGAATAAAGGGCTTTAAATCCTTCATGTATGTGAAGGTGACACACAAAAAAAACCCCGTTTTAAGCTGCTGTGTTTCAAGTGATTACTGTGTGGAAAGGTTTGAGTATGAATGTTGATGGTTATAAGAGTAGGGGAATACCAAAGAAACAATGGATGGACTGTGTGAGAGATGATATGGTTAGAAAGGGGCTGACTAATGAGATGATGATTGATAGTGAAGTGTGGAAGAAAAAGACATGCTGCACGGAGCACTAATAAATTGGGATAAGAGCAGGAGAATTGACTGCAGAACTACACTAATTGCGATTGATGACGTGACATCACTTCTATGGAGTTTCGCTAGCTAACTTAACTTAACCCTGTAGATAAACAATTAAATATTATCATGAAGTTGATTTACTCTGTCATTATTTTGTCTCCACCTTTTTATTAACATTACAAGTCATCATCATTATTGTTTTCCTGCCCTCGTCACAATGCACTAGTGCTCGGCGCAGCATGTCTTCTTCCACACATGTCTATCAGTCGTCATCTCGGCAGTCAGCCCCTTTCTAGCCATATCATCTCTCACTCAGTCCATCTATTGTTTCTTTTGGGTAATATAATAAGTCATGATAGGGATTATTTATTAACATTACAAGTCATCATCATTATTGTTTTCCTGCCCTCGTCACAATGCACTAGTGCTCGGCGCAGCATATCTTCTTCCACACATGTCTATCAGCATCTCGGCAGTCAGCCCCTTTCTAGCCATATCATCTCTCACTCAGTCCATCTATTGTTTCTTTTGGGTAATATAATAAGTCATGATAGGGATTATTTATTAACATTACAAATTATCATCATTATTGTTTTCCTGCCCTCGTCACAATGCACTAGTGCTCGGCGCAGCATATCTTCTTCCACACATGTCTATCAGTCGTCATCTCGGCAGTCAGCCCCTTTCTAGCCATATCACCTCTCACTCAGTCCATCTATTGTTTCTTTTGGGTAATATAATAAGTCATGATAGGGATTATTTATTAACATTACAAGTCATCATCATTATTGTTTTCCTGCCCTCGTCACAATGCACTAGTGCTCGGCGCAGCATATCTTCTTCCACACATGTCTATCAGTCGTCATCTCGGCAGTCAGCCCCTTTCTAGCCATATCATCTCTCACTCAGTCCATCTATTGTTTCTTTTGGGTAATAAGTCATGATAGGGATTGTTTACTGATATTAGTTATTATACCAATAACTCAGAGGAATGAGGAATATGTTGGCTATAAGAGTAGGGAAAGATCAAAGAAACGAGTGGACCGTGTGACAGATAATATCGCTAGAAAGGGGGTGATTAAAATGTGTCAGAAACACACACAACTGAACCGAGAGACCACTGAAATGTTTGTAAATTAGTTGAATAAGTCCCAGGTGTCGAATAGATGCCCCAGTTCAACATTGCGATGGTCACGAAGTCGCTTTCTATGAGGACATCAGCTGAGACACCGCCCGCGATTCCTTCTTGGGTCGCATCACGCCCGTGTGCAGAGCGAGTGGTGCGCGATTTCCGGAGAAGAGAGGATCCTACTAGGAACTTAAAGTAAACGGGCGGTAACAGGTTAAATGTGGATGTACTACAAGTGCGCGCCTGCTGCAGCGTGTCATGTTAGGGATCCACGCGTTAGAAGACCACTTAACTTGAAGACGATGCACGAAGAAGCCTCCTCGTGTAGCGCAGTTTGTTCCGCCAGTTACTCAACTGAACCGAGCGCTCGGCCCATCCTAGACAGTCACACTCAACACATCACCATATTTGACTGGCCAATTCTTCCCTTGCGGTGGTAGGGCTAACGCCCGCCTGGTTTGCGACCACCCTCCCACCGGAGTCCGGCCGGCGTCAATCAGGCTGCTGAGTTTCGTCGATGCGTGGGAGTTCCAGTACCTTAGGCATCTTCTGGGCACAGTCGTTCCATCATAGACGTCATCCATCGCTTTCCATCAGGCGTGATCGATTTCAAGAGCAGGTCCATTCAACAATAAAAAAATAGACGCGTCGTATGTGGTCGTTATCCTCAGCATTGAGGAAAATGACGAGGAAAAAGGGATAGAAATTGCATTGTGAGACACGTCTTATAATCAGTCTATACCGTTCCCACTGCTCGGACACGAGCCTCCTTTCTGTGAAAGGGAGCGTGCCGTAATCCACCACACGGGCCCAGTGCGGGCTGGTAGATATCACATGTCTTTGAATTTTCGGCGCTAGGACATGCCGGTTTCCTCACTATGTTTTTCTTCACCGTTTTGAGAGCAGTTCTGATGAAATAAATTACAAAAAATAATGCGCCTGTTTGGGACCCACAATCTACGACACGCAAGTTAGGGCCGTTACGACTGGACCAGCACTGTTCAACGTATCTGTGTGCCTTTAATTTGTCCTGTTGTTTGCACTAGATGATATTTGTTTACGTCTAGACGTTTTTAATATTAGATGTTTTCCTCAAACTGAATTTAATTTTAATAATCGCTATGTATGTTTTGACATTTATATTGTTATAAATAAATGTTAGGAGGAAATCATTTAAACGTCTAGGTATAAACTTAGTGCAAGCATTATTGCAAACTTGGCATCTGTTGCTCACAAAACCTCGCCACAAGTCTCTCACACGCGGTCACTTTTTGTACTTCAGAAGAAGAGGCCGACATCTTGAGAATTGTGCACATGAAGCCTCAATAGTTGTCGCGTTTTAGCATGGCAGTGACGGTCACTGACCCACCTACATCCTATCCTACTTCCTACTATCCTACTAAATACTAGTATTATAAATGCGAAAGCTTGTGAGGATGGATGTTTGTTACTCTTTCACGCAAAAATTACTGAACGAATTTTGATGAAACTACAGTAATATAGCTTATACATCAGAATAACACATAGGATACATGTTATCTCGATATTCTCATGGGATCGACACTTATGCGGATGAAACCGCGGGGCCCTGCTAGTTTTCTATAATTTTTTATATCTAAAACTGAAATAAAATCCGCTAACGTCCGAAAAACCATACACAGTTTATGTTTTGGGTTCCTACGGAGAGATATTAGGGAAAGGGCAATGATCGCTATTGCCACGCTAAAACGTGACAGCTATAGTAGACTCCGTTACTCTCCCACCTTTAACTTGTCGCGTGCTCGCAAGCACTTCTGCTGAGCGTAGTCCTGGGTTCGATTCTCAGGTCGTGCAAAGTGTTAATGGTTTTTTCGATTAGAAATTTTAAAGCTGCGTCTACGCTAGAGGAGTCAAGCACGAGCCGCACAAATTCGTGTAGTAAGTCAGAAAAAATGTACGTTCGTAAGTCGGTACTCACTACACGAATTTGTGCTCGGCTCGTGCTCAGTTCTTCTAGTTGATATCCAATCATATTCATTGGTCCACTCAGCATAGCATTTGTGGAAACGGGTTCAACTAAGCTATGTTTTTAATATGGAAGGATGCGTGCTATGGATGGGAGCTACAGATGACGTTGACAGTTCAAACCACGCCAACTTCGCGTTCATTTCGCGCGGTTTCGTTCATTGTGTCATAGAGAATACGTTAATACACGGAGAGAAAAATCTTAGAAAAATTACTGTGCTGTCTGCATTTGAGTGGTAATGGAAAAATTATCATGCTAGCACAGTAAATATTTCTATGCTGCACAGTAAAATTTATTGTACTAATAGTGAATTTAGCCAATCGCACTCAGAAAATTTTCTGTAGATGTCACTTGCAATCACTTTATACAGTGTGAGTCTTCATAAAGTGCACATATTAAAAAGGGTGAAAATATAAACAATTTTATCGACGGAAAAAATGTCAAAAAAAATCAAAAAAAAAAATTGAATTTTTTATGGGCTTTTAATTTTTTTTATTCTCGTCTTGGTACCCCATGCAAACAAGCTGTTACTACTTTTAAACTAAATGTGATATTAAAACAAAACAAAATTAATAATGATCTCTAATAATAGGCCGAGCTAATAAAGCCATAATTTTTTGAAAAATAAACCTCATAAATTAATTATTAATGATTTTTTGAAGAAAATTTACCATTTTTCTACCAATTTTTGCAATAAATGTAAAATTTATCAAAAAAATGTCCCCTTTACCCTACTTTTTTCTTATTTTATGTCATTCTACATCGTATTAGCTATTTTTTGGTAAAAATCCCATGGTTGTAGCTAAAACACAACATTTGCTATCAGAGGCTAAAAAAGAGGCTCACCGGGTGTGTTATTAATTCGAAAGGATAAATTACTTTCTTATGAAGGCTATGTGATTCATAAAACAAAGAAGCGTAGGTTAGGTTAATCAAAATCATTTATTATTTCACATGAAACTTAAAACTAATGCATTAGTTGCTCAAAATGTCCGCCACGCTGTTGTAAACACAAAAACGCGCGAAGGGAAATTTGTTGTGTGGCCCTTCTTATCATTTCGCGATCATTGCGAATACCATTCGCGCAGTTTATTATGCGATCTTGCAAATCAGCCTCGGTTTCGATAGGGGTGTTATAAACTCGTTGCTTAATGAAAATTAACCTAACCGGTGGATCGGCCGAGCATTTTTTTTGATAAATTGTACATTTATTGCAAAAATTGGTAGAAAAATGGTAAATTTTCTTCAAAAAATCATTAATAATTAATTTATGAGGTTTATTTTTCAAAAAATTATGGCTTTATTAGCTCGGCCTATTCTTAGAGATCATTATTAATTTTGTTTTGTTTTAATATCACATTTAGTTTAAAAGTAGTAACAGTTTGTTTGCATGGGGTACCAAGACGAGAATAAAAAAAATTAAAAGCCCATAAAAATTCAATTTTTTTTAGATTTTTTTTGACATTTTTTCCGTCGATAAAATTGTTTATATTTTCACCCTTTTTAATATGTGCACTTTATGAAGACTCACACTGTAGTGACGAGCTCGGTAATTTTTCTAAGAATTTTCTCGCCGTGTAGCAGTGATTAACTAAGGAATTGACGTGGTTTGGAAGTAAGGAATCATTAAGTGGTCATAGTGCACTAGGGCCCTGGCGCTAAACGATCAGAAGTCAGTCTTTGTAATGTATGTTGTACTGCTTGTATTGCAGACGGTGCAGGCGCTTGCGTAGCGCGGTGATGGCGGAGGCGGGCGCCCCATGAGCCGGCTGCTGTGCTGTCTGTGTGAGCGCCGAGCCGACATGGGCGCCGCGCTCTCGCATCCTCAGGTAAACTCGGAAACACATAACTACGAAACCTGATGTAACTCAAGTTTCGAACGTTCAATGAACGAAATGTCGAAGTGGGAACAGAAAAAACAAACAAAAATCCTGAATGTCAAATGAACAAATAGATAAATTAATGGAGCATTAAAAAAAAAAATGTGTCTGACCACTTATTTCAATTTGTGTCTGTTTCCACTTCGACATTTCGTTCATTGAACGTTCGAAACTTGAGGTACATGAAACCTGCCCTTACTGTTACGGAAAAGTGGTGCTGTCAGAATCAAACTGTTACCATGGACGTGGTTGGCTTTGCAGCCACCAACCGGTTGTATAGAGCTGGCTGCGTAAGTGGTCAGGGTTGACGTACCACTCGCGGAGGCGCAGCGTAGGTAGATCTCCCACAAGGAGTTCCGGAAACCTGGTAAGGGTTGCAGGAATCTGCTGGAACACAGGTCCGGTCATAGTGGCGATCTTTATGGAAGGCCTATGTCTAGCAATGGACGTCTTTGAGGATGACTCGTGGAATCTCTTAATGCATCCGAAATTCTGTTTTTTTTTGTTTTGTTTGTGTGGTATATAGGTATGTTAGAAAAAGTATGCAATTCGGCAAATACGAAGATTGCCGAAGCTTTTCTGTTGAATCTGTAAAACTCTTCTTTCTCTCTTGTTAATCTTGACTACGTTGTCAATAGGACGGCGAGGCGTGCGACGGCGCCGTCGTGGCGGCCGCGCCTCCCACCATGGCAGATGTCATACGGTAAGTTGACCATACCCTGACTGAACCGGTGAACTGGACAGAGAAGCCTCGGCGGCCGCTGCTAGTCACGGCATTGTAAACACTCCATACGAGCGAGTCACTTTACTCGCACTCCGCGACTAATATCGTATTGAAACTGCCGGCTTCGAAGGCGGGCAGTGACTGAAGTAATACGCTCAATGCAAGTTCTGCGCCACGAATTTAATTAGTACTGCCTTCTCTGATTCGTTTTGACACCTCAGATACACAAGGACGCAGTGACTACACTTGATTGTCATAGAAACGCTATTTAATAATGTGTCGGCTCACTCTTCTCGGTATGGACACTTTTTAATGTGACTAAGTACGGTGAGGGCAAATCTAACGATTTAAATCTTTAGGGGCGGGAACTTTGACTTAATGTCAAGTACTGGTGTAAATGACAGATTTTCCTGACGGCCGTTATAATATAACGGTACCGCTCTTCTAGGAAACCATAGCTGAAAGGGAGCAGGGTTTGAAAGAATCAAACCGAAAGTTATCTGATATACTATCTCGCTCTGTTGCAGAGAAAGGAAGAAGAAGGCGGCGGGCTCCGGGCTCGGCACGCTGCGGCGCCGCATCGCGCTCGTGCGGCGCCCGCGCGACAACCGGCCCGACAGAGGTACCTACAGACAAGTCTTTTACATCATCGTCAGTTTTCAAATTCTTTCCTTTATCAAGTCAGGACACCTAACACCTTTTGAAGCTACGGCACTGAGCTGACTATTGCATAGAAAACTACATTTAATTACTTGATAACAAAGATCAAAATAGCATACTGACACACTGTCGAGTTGACATCAACCTGAAACCTTCTTAATGGCCTGGCCATTTTATGAAATATAGTCAAACGTGGGTGAGCAAGAACTGGATAAGCGCGAAAACTTTACAAGTGAGAGGGACTTCCAGGTCCCGTCATTTTACCAACAAGAAAACCTCTACAAGTGAGAAACGGAAACCTCTGTATGATCCCTCTATTTATTTAATTGGTTGTCGAGGCTATAAACTGATTTCATTCTCCTTCCTCCAGGTTGCGAACACGCCCGCTTCATCCGCTCGGTGGTGAGCTCATGGCGTCTCGCGGAAGTTTTCCTGCTGTGCGAGGAGTTGGAGGCCGGAGCCGCCCTCCGCGACCTGGTGACGCAGGCAGAGCTGGCGCGGGAGCCCGCGGGCGCCCTGCACGCCGACCTGGCGCAGGCGTACAAAGACAGGTGAGGAGCGGGAGGAAGTAACGGGCATGGAGGTCTTTTAGAACATTGCTGATGGACTCGCCACTGGCTTGTTCTATTTGGAACAGACCATATTTATTTTGTTGTTATGATTTGAAGGGTCCGGGTGCCGGCCGGTGTAGCTATAGGCACATGAGACATTTCAAAACGTCTAAGGAAACCCTCGTGAAGAAACCGGCATGTCCTACACAGAGAGAAAAATCTTAGAAAAATTACTGTGCTGTCTCATAATCTGAGTGCATTTGAGTGGTAATAGAAAAATTACCATGCTAGCACAGTAAAAATTCTTATGCTGTTCAGTAAAATTTATTGGACAAATAGTGAATTTTTCCCAATCTCACTCAGAAAATTTTCTGTAGATGTCACTTGCACTCATTTTACAGTGACGAGCACAGTAATTTTTCTAAGAATTTTCTCTCCGTGTAGAACTGAAAATTCGAAGACACGGGACGCCTACGAACCCGCATTGGGTACCGCGTGGTGGATTATGACCCATTCCCTCTCACCGAGAGGAGGCCTGTGTCCAGTAGAAACATTAAAAGCTGATTATTGTGTTACGCTGAGACATTTCCGCCCATGTATGCCATGTCCCTATTACTGTCAGCGCTGCTATTACATTCTTTATGCAGTATGAACCGACAACCTGTATAAAATGTCAGTTGCTTGTACTGGAGCTACCCTGACCCTCAGGTGGTGGTGCGACGTGGAGCTGGTGGGCAGCGGCTGGTCGCTGGGCGCGCACCGCGCCATCCTGTGCGCGCGCTGCAGCTACTTCCGCGAGCTGCTGCAGCGCTACCCGCCGTGAGTGACCCCTAGCTTGTCCGCGAGCTGGCGCAGGCCTCCCTCGCGGACTGACT